>PVKB01000220.1:711242-966874 GCA_004027205.1 Ctenodactylus gundi | reverse complement strand
AGATACATGAGACTTTTGGGGGACACTCCAGATCCTAACATTCCACCCTGACCCCCAAAAGACTCATGTCCTTCTCCCCATGCAAAATGCAGTTGGTCCTTCTCCAAGAGTCACCAAAGTCTTAACAGTTTCAGCACTGCTAAAGAAACTCCAAGTCCATAGTCTCCTCTGAGATGTAAGACAAACTTTTAGCTGTGAGCTCCTGTTCAAACCAAAGAGTTAAGCACTTCCAACATAAAGCGGAACAAGGTAAACATTTCCATTCCGAAAGGGATGAATAAGGTAATAAAAGGCAATAGGACAAGAGTTCCTAAATCCGGCAGGGCAAGTGTTAAATCCTGTAGCTTCATGTCCAGCAACTGGGGTAAATGCTGGTGAGGCATGACCTCCTAGGGGCTTGGGTGGTCCCACCCCTGTGGCATTGCTGCTGACTGCAACCGCCATCTTCTCTCCTTTGGGCTGGATCCACTCACGGCCTGCTGCGTTTCCCAGCCGACAATCCATGCTCCTGGCTTCTCCAAATTTCCGGGCTCTCCACTGGACCTTAGGCTTCTCCTTCACAGTTTCACACATTGCCCTCCCAGGGGCACACTGCGTGGCTTCCAAGGCCTTCCTCTGAAACCTGGTTGGAAGCCGCCATGAACCCACAACTCTTGGGCTCTACAAGTTTGTAAAGCCAGGACCACGTGGACGTCTCCAAGATCCGCCACTGGCTTGAGCAGTAATCTGGCTCCTCTGTGCCACGGTTGCAGCAGCTTCTGAGTGCCTGGATTGCTGAACCCTAGGAAGCTGAACTCCAGCAAACACTTCCCTCTTTGGCCCTACAGGGAGTCCGGGGGTACTCTTCACAGGACAAGATCTTTTGCCCTGGCAACCTTTGATTGGCAAAGGGTGGGATCTTGCTGATTCCTGAGTCACTGTGAAGGCCTCTTTCTTACAGTCCTGCTTCCAACTTCTCGGTTTCTGTTTAATGTTAGTCTCTTGAGCAACCACATGCTTTTCCACTCCAGACTGCAAACTTTTTACATCTGTTCTCTCTGCCATTGTCTCCTGTCTTTCACTATAAAGCTGGCTAAAAGCCACAAACAGTAGCCATGTAACAGTTTGAATATCAGTCTGTCTTGAGATTTCCTCCACCAGAGTAAGCAGTCCACCAACCCTAATTTCAGCTTCAGGCAAAGTCTCTGGACCAGGGCAAAATGCTGACAAACTTTTTGCCAGATCATAGCACACATGGTTTTTAGGCCACCTGTCAATACAGTCCTCCTTCCCATCTGAAACTTCTCCAGCCTGGCCTTTCCAATCCACACTTCTATCAGCATTCTGGTCTTCTGAGCTCCGACCAGACTCTCCCCTCAAGCTCGGCTCAGAGCACTCAAAGGCTTCTCCAGCTTGCATCCCCAAACCTTTCCAAATTCCTTCTGCAAACCAGTTCCAAAGACTTCTGAGCCACATCTTCAGGTAAAGTACAGCAACGACCCCACTGCTCTGGTACCAATTTCTTAGTTACTTTTTCGTTGCTGTGATTCAATATCCGACACCCACAAACTTAGGTAAGGAAAGTTTTATTTTAGCTTACCGTCTCGAAGGTCACAGTCCATTCAGGGGTGGTCGGCAGCAATCAAAGCACATCACAGAGAAAGAGGTGGAGGCAGCTTCCCCAACAAACAGGAAGACAAGCTGAGGCTAGTTGAGACTAGTCTCCGCCCTCCAGGAAGGCAGGTGCAGCTTATATATCCTTTCAGGTCTCCGCCCAGTAACCAGTCCCTCCTGCATCCAGGTGTGGCCACTATACACATTAATCCTAACTTAACTGCAATCCACCCCTCCAGACCAGACCCCAATCCACCAACATCACGTGGTTCCACAGACAATCCACAACATCAAAATACATGATACTTTTGGGGGACACTACAGATCCTAACCACAACACCCCCCTTCTGCCTTTGTCTGGTCACCTGGTCAGGTAAAGTGCACTGAAATTGAAAGATCCGCCATCTTTACCTAAGTAATGTTCCACTGCTACCGCTAGGTGGTGCTAACAATAGTCAGTCATCATCAAGAGTGTGGGTGACAGGAGCAGAAGGATTTGGGATGTCCCTGCGATGGGGTATCTGTCTGTGTGACTTGCCCATTCAGTGAGCTGTGTTAAAGTGCACTCCACTTCCATGTGATTGAAGCTAAGATCTGCTGTCCTCCAAACAACACAGCTTCCTGAGGACGGTATTGTTGGAAGAAGCAGGATTTACAGTGAAAAGCACAGCCCAGAGCCCAGAGACAGTCTTGCGGCATTAATATCCTTAGGAATCTTTTTTTTTTTTTTCAGATGGGGCTCGCATCCTAAAGCTGCATCAAAAATACAATTTCAAACCCAGCCTAAGTGACGCAGGCCTGTAATTTCAGCACTCTGAGAAGCTGAGGCAAAAAGACCACAAGTTTACCCAGCCCGGGCAAATTAGCAAGACTCTCTCTCAAAATCAAAAATAAAAATAGGCTGGATATGTAAGTAAGTGTAAAGGTCCTGGGCTCCATCTCCAGTAAGATGAAAAAAATGTACGATTTAAAAACTATGGTTTCCTTTGTTTCCTTCTACTCATCTTTACTCTTTCTTAACCTACCTCATTCCTCCTGAGAGGTATAATCCCCTAATTCTTTTTTTTTTTAATTTACTTTTTTGTGGTACTGGCATTGACACAGGGCCTTCACACTGAACTACATTCCCAACCATTTTTGTTTTTTATTTTTGAGACAGGGTCTCACTGTTCCTGCAAAAACAAAACTAATTTCTAAAAAATATATTTATGAGAACGTTTGTTAGGTCAGCTTACACAATCCAGAGAGAAGAACCTGCATGGCCACCTGCATGTGGTAGAGCTGGTGGGTCCAGCAGTTGCACACGTATGACGAGGGACGAACACCAGTCCAAGATGGGAGGCCTGTAGACCGGTCACTGAGTCTGTGCCATAGAGTCACATCTGAAGGCCGTGATGAGGGATTGAGGACCTGGAAAACAGCGATGCGAAGTCAGGAGTGAGTCCGCCCTGGAACTCAACGTCAGAACGATGGTGAACCTGGGGCAGCCATAAGGGTAAACTGTGTCGCCTTTCTTCTTCCTTTCTTTTAGCCGGTTTGAACCACCAGTCTACTGCTTGGTCCCACCCACACCCCCGAGTCTTCTTTCCTCAGCTGGCTGGCCCACATGTCAATCAACCACTCACGCCCAAAGCCCTGCTCTATGATTGGATGGACATTTCTAATCTATCCAAGTTGACGCAGCACTTTTAAATGGCCACACTCACTAAGACACAAAGTGACCCAGGCTGGCCTTGAAGTTGCGTTCTTCCTGCCCCAGCCCCCCACCCCCTTGTTCTTTCTGTAGGGGTCCCTGAGGGTCTCTGGGTGTGGCGTCCAGATTGCCTGAGTTTTAACGAGGGATTATGTGCATCACGGTCTTTGTTGTTTCACCTAAGCAAGCTACTTGGGACTCGTCCTCTCTGTCTTTCACGCTTACTAATTTCTGAGTATTCGCCTACCACTAGAGACAGCGGACCAGGAGAGCAGACTTCCAGGGGTTCGAACTGCGCCCTCTGACTGAATCTGGCCTAGTTATTCATGTGAGAGGAAGGGTGGGGGGTTTTGTTTTGTCATTAATAGAGGTCAAACCCGGAGGGCCTTTATACTGACATACATACCCAGCCCTTTATTTATTTGTTGTTTATTTATTCGTATGAGACAGGGTCTTGTTAAAATGCTCAGGTGGGCTCGGACTTGTGACCCCCGCCTCGGCCTCCCAGAGCGCTGGGATGGAGGCAGAGCTACACCTAGCTGGTGGTCGTTTTGAGTAGGTGGACAAAGTTCTCAGGTTTTGCAGGAGCTAAGGTGAAGTCACACAGGCTGGGCATCCCACGCCTCACCTGAGGAAAGGTGTCTGGCCTCCCTCAGCGACCCGCGCCCCTACTCCACTGTTGGCTGGGTCCTTTGCTTGAGCCTTTCCCTGAGAGAGAAGGGACTACGGCCTGGGCAGATCTTCCCACCAGCCCCGCTGTGGAGGCCTGGGACCACGGGTCAGACTGGTTTCTAGAAGAGGCTTGTTACCTCCTCCAGGGTTGGGCCCTGAGAAAATGCTGTGCTCCGAGCCAGGCTCAGTGGCGTGGGCCTGTGATCCCCAGACTCTGGGAGGCTGAGGCAGGAAGATCATACATTCCAGCCCAGTCTGAGCAACTTAAAGTTAAGACAATCTTATTGCAAAATTTAAAAATTAAAACGGGCCAGGGTTGTAGCACTGTGTGGAGAGCCTGGGCTTGACCCCCAGTGCCACCAA
This sequence comes from Ctenodactylus gundi, assembly GCA_004027205.1. NCBI lineage: Eukaryota > Metazoa > Chordata > Mammalia > Rodentia > Ctenodactylidae > Ctenodactylus > Ctenodactylus gundi. Next base: position 962,553 of record PVKB01000220.1, on the reverse strand, counting down.
AATAATAATATTAATTATTTTAAAACCCTTCTTGAGGACTGTTGCAGCTCCAGCTAATACCTGTGCCTCCCGCCCTCATCATCCCACGACTGAGGAACTCCAGAGACGTGCACAGAGTCGCCGTGGAACATCTGTTTATCCCTCCGAGTAGGTAGAGGGTCCGAGTAGGTACAAAGGAACCGGGGTCACCAGGTCGAGATGGAAGTCCTAGAGTCGAGACAAAAAAGATGGGTGGTGAGAGAAAAGCTGGGAAAGCCCCTCGAGGCCCTGGTGCTTTAGACAGATTAACCGACGCAGGCGCTCATCCGCGCACCCTCCGGGCACGAAGGCCGCACGCGCGGCAGGCAGGCTCGGGCTGCGGGACACCGCGCGGCGTCTCCCGGCGACCCCGAGACACCTGCGCGCCGCTCACCGTCCCCGTGACCCAGGCGGACACGCGCTCGGGGACGCGGCGTGATCGCGCGCTCCCGCCTGGCCGCGCCGAGGCGGGAGCCGCAGCGTCGCCCCCGCCTCGATGGGTCCCCGCCGCCACCGGCTGTCCCGGCCCCCGAAAGGCGCCGCCGCGCTCTGCTCCGGGGATCCCGCTCCCTCTCCGGCGTCCCGGGCTTTGAGCCACGTGACATGACACGGGCGCGTCCCGCTTTTAGCGCAGTCGCGGGCCGAGGGGCGGGTGCACCTGCGTCCGGTGACAGCCTGGAGGCCAGCGCCGGCCGGCGGGTCGGATCTCCCGGCTCCGCCTTCAGGTTTTCGTGGCTTCCTTTGCCGTTCGTTTCTTGGTTTGCGCCGGTGCCGGGTCAGAACTCAGCGCTTCGGCCGGCGGGCCGAGCGCGGCCCGCGCCGCCCTCCATGTCGTGTTTCTGGTCCGCTTTTCCTCATCTCGCGCGTCTTTGCCAGGCCTCCTCGGCGCCCGCATGGGCTGTGCTTCTTCCACTGGACCCTCCTGGCTCTATGGTGTCAGAAAACCCGCCCCAAACCCCTAGAACTTCAGAGGCGGTGTCTGGGGCACTAGAACACAGGTCACCACGGCCTTGGGGGTGCAGCCTGCAATCCCAGCACTCTGGTAGGCTGAGGCAGGAGGTTCACGCACTCTAGCCCAGCCTGGGCAATTTAGCGAGACCCTGTCTCACGATGAAGACTGCGCAGTGGCCTGGAGATACAGCTCCCAGTGCAGGCACTGGGTTGGATTTCCAGTACAAAACCAAAACCAAACAAGAACGTCATCATGTTCACCAGATCTTGAAGGAGACTTTTTTGGTTATCCCTGTTACTTTAGGAGTCCTCCATCCCTCCCTTCCTCCGGTCCTGGTTAACGCCTCACGGCCAAATCCCATCTCCACCCAAGGCCTAGCACCAGAGGGTGGTCAAGATAAAGAAAACAGAAACCATAAAGCCCACCCACGAAAACTTCAAACCAGGACCCCTGCATGTCCGATGGTGACCTTTTTTTCCTGGAGCTCATGGAGGGTTCCTGTGAGATGTCCAGGTGGGAGGTGCCTAGGCCCTGGGGGCCTGCCCATCCCCTGGGGCTCATGCCAGTTCCCTTCACTGGTGTGAGCCTGCTGACCTCGGCTTTAATGAACTTTGTTGCTGTTTTGCCAGCATGTGTGTGCCCAATTCCTTGTTTGCCAAACACGGAAATTTGCTTCTGAAACCTGCACCCTACAGTGTTAGTTTCTTTTGCCTGCACTGTGGAGCGCTATCTCTGTCTCTGTCTCGGTCTCTGTCTCTGTCTCTGTCTCTGTCTCTGTCTCTCTCTCTCTCTCTCTCTCTCTCTCTCTCTCTCTCTCTCTCTCTGTGGTGCTGGAGGCCAAACCCAAGGCCTCATACATTCCACTGAGCTACCTGACCTACAACAGTCAACAGTCCTGTGTCTTTTAAAATTACAGTTTAAATGAACAAAGGTCACATGAAGTTAAAAATTTAAGTGATAACCATAATTCAAGTGAAAGCTGGAGGGGACACATGTGTGACTAGCAGCTACCATGTTGGATAGTGTGGCTATAGGGTATTCCTGTTACAGGAGAAAATTCTGCTGGACGATGCTTCCTTAGCCATCACTGTTATTGCCCTAATGCTGAGGACACTTTATTGTGGCAGACCTTAAGATGAGCCTTTGGACCCCCACTTAACAGTTGGCACTAAATACCCTCTGAGTAGCCCACTCCTTAGAAACCTTAGTTGGCAGTCTTCTTTCATCTCCTTTCTATGGATAATTTGAGTTCTCAAAGTAAAATAGGGCTTCCAAGAATTGTCCTAACACTGAGGGTGGGCTACTGGGTCACATGACAGTCTCTGTTCCTACTGGCATTTGGATTTGGCTCTCTCTCTGCTGACCCCTTGTCCAGCTGGAGTCACCCACACATACGCTCCAGCCCGTCTGCCCCGGCGTAGCAGGGAGACTTCACTGGCTAGCCGTGACCCCCCACCCCCAGCCTTCCAGAGACCACACCTTGCAGTGAGGCTCCCACTGGCCCTTCTGTGTGATCACTGCCAGGCAAAGATTTATCTACCCCGATTCCCTCCAACTCAACCTATGGTTTCTATACCCTCCTACAGCAGGTGGACTCTGCCCTCTCTTCAGGCCCCAGAAAAATCTAACCTCTAGGCACTGATCCTTTTTTTAAAAACTCGCTATGTAGTCCAGGCTGGCATCAAATTTATGGGACTCTTCCTGCTGCAGCCTAACCAGGCTAGGATTACAGGTGTAAACCACCACAGTGGGCTGTCATGGATCCTTAGATATTTTTTCCTTCCTGATATAGACAAAACCTTTATGTCCTTTGGAAGAGAAAACATCTTTCTACTTGTTTTCTTCCTCCTTTCTGTGTTTTATACAGGGATAAAGAAATTCCCCCCCCCCAAAAAAAGGGCAAAATAGCAGATGTTTTAGACTTTACAAACTGCATTTCTTTTGCAACTACTCAACTCTGCTGTTCTAAGTTCGAGAACAGCCAAAGATCACACATTTCCACATGTGCACAGCTATATTTCTAAAAATAAATAAAGCATTATCTACACAAAACTTTACCTCTGCAGGCTGTAGTTTGCTGACTTCTGGCTCATGTTTGTTTTTGTTTTGTTTCGTTTGTTTTTCTTGGTCCTAGGGATCAAACCCTGGGCCCTTGCACTAAGCTACATCTCCAGTTTCTTTTTTATTTCTTATTTGAGACAGGTTCTTGCTAAGTCTCTTGTTATCCGGGCGTGGCTTAAACTTATGATCTTCTTGCCTCAGTCTCCAAGAGTGCCAGGGTAGTGGGCTTATGCCACAGTGCTCATAGAGTGTAAATTTAGATACTACGTGATCTCATTTTTGATCTTTAGTATTTAGAAACAAGTTTTAGAATTAAAAAAAAGAGAGAAAATCATTGAAGTGCTTGGCTCTTGCACAGGAAGATTAGCTGAACCTGCTATAGATTTTAGTATTTTATTATGTTTTGAAATTTATCTGTTTTTTGTGCTACTGGGATTGAGCCCAGGGCTTTCCTAGTGAGCTACATGCTCAGCCCATCTTTAAGACAGAGTTCAATTCAAATGCATTTCTTTTTCTTTCATTTATGTATTTATTTATTTACTCCCTAGACCTTTTGCTTTTATTTTGAAAGAGGCTCTTGCCATATTGTTGTGGCCCTCAGAGCCCAAGAGCCTCAGCATTGCTGACCTTGGCCAAGTTCCTTTACCGTTTGAACAGTGTGAAATTCCAGGTGTTGCTTGTTTACTCAACTTAAGTCACATGTTGTTCTGACCGTTTGCACGTGTTGCTTTGACCATTTGAAATTCCAGGTGTTGCTTGTTTACTAAATTTAAGTCACACGTTGTTTTGACCGTTTGAAGTTTGGATCAGGTGTGGAAACACGGGACTGTTAATTAGTGGGAAGGCAAGGAGGGTACAAAAACAAGACTGTAGATAATAAAGCGTCTTTTGCAGCGACCTTTGCAAGAGTCCGGTATTCAATCCGCACTCCCCCTCTCGCGTTCTCGTTGACTGACTGAGCGGGCTTGGTCACCATATTGACAAGTTGCTCAGGCTGGGCTCACACTTGTGATTTTCCTGCCTCAGCCTCTTCAAGTGCTGGAAGTGAAGATCTGTGCCACTAGGCCTAGCTCCAGCCCTTTTCAATTTTATTTTGAGATAGGATCTTCCTAAGTTACCCTGGCTGGACTCCAATCTGTGGTCCTCCCACTTAAGTCTCCTGAGAAGAGAAATTTACCACCATGTCAGCTTCCTTTTTTAAAGGATAAAAATGCAGGTTTTTCCCCAGAAAAAGAGATTTTAAAAAATTTTTAGCTTTTTCTTGAAACTATGTGACAGAAAGTCCAGCAGCGGGTCTTGCTGGTCCGGAACTCATTATGTAGTCTAAACTGGCCTCCAATTCATGGCAATCCTCCTGCCTCAAGCTTCCCTAGGGCTAGGACTATAAGTACTTGCCACCAGGCCTAGATTATGTGGTGCTGGGGAATTGAACCAGGGCCCTGCTGCTTGCTAGGCAAGTGCTGAAATCGCTGAGCTATGCCTGCAGTCCCAGGACCAGATATGTTGGAGATAAGACACAATAAGGAAAGTTTTAAAAAGGAGAAAGTGATTGAGTGTGGCGGTATGGTAAACCATGCCTGTATTCCCAGTCTGAGGGAGGAGGATTGCCAGTGGGGGCCCAGTCTAAGCAATTCACTCTTCTCAAAATAAAAACACCACCCAAAAGACAAAAGGCTGGGGCACTACTTCCTCCTTGCGCCCGGACTCTCTTGGCTCTAAGTGGTAGAAGCAGCTCACACTGGGTTAGCCAGAGAATGAGTTCATTGAAGAACTGGAACCAGGCATCTGAACACTCTCCACATCTCCGCCCTTTTTTATTTGTTTTTGCAACAAGATCTCACCTAGTCGCTAAATTGCCTGGACTGGTTTACCCTTTGCATCCTCTTGCCTCAGCCTCCCAGCTTGCTGGGATTATCAACCTGCATCACCAGTGACAAGAGTGGCCCCTTTTTATTTTATGCTAGTTAGGTTACTGTCCGCCACAAAGGAGGAAAAGAAACGGCTGCCAGTTCCCGAGCCCTCTCCCTCTGCCACGGCCACTGTGTTTACTTCTAGTTTCAAAAATTTCAAGGAAACAACCCAGCCCCACGGTGCAGACCTGTACTTCCAGCACTCAGGGAGGCCGAGGCAGGAGAATTACAAGCTCAAATCCAGTCTGGGCAACTTAACAACTCCATGAGACCTAGACTCCAAATCAAAACCAAAAGTGGGCCTGGGATGTAGCTCAGAATGGAGGCCCTGGGCTCCTTCCCAGTGTCACAAAGTTAATTTCCAGAGAAGAACCCGGTGACCCAGTCCGGTCCGCGGCAGAGGGGTGGGTTGCAGCTGTTCAGCTCTGGAGAGGCAGGTGTGGGAGGCCGTGCACAGCCGTCGCCCTGAGCATGGCGGGGTGTGTTTGGGGGGGATGGGGGAGCTGCAGGCCCTGTCTTTGTCCCAGCTCAGCCACTTTGCCTGTCATGGTTTTTGTCACTGTATAGAGTCAGAGCTTACAGACTTGTTCTCCTTGGGCGAACTCTGCGATTGAGGTTATCCCGGAGGTCCTGGCCATCCTTACCCACGTGGGACGGGACCTGCGGCCCAGTCTGTACAGCCTCTTCGGGCTGCTGGGTGGACAGAGAAGGGCAAGCGGGAATCACGTGCTGAGCCCGCCCCTGCTGGCCATGTGACTCGGCTACTGTCATGCTCTGTTTCTTGTGGTGGTCACTGAGCCAGCCTAATGCAGCCCCGGGCTGCCAGCCTGGTGCTCCCTGGGGCTGGGGATCTAATGTCAGTTTGGCACAATTCGATTCACATTGAAGGTGGATATTAAGTCTTTTTTACTCCCGGTCTTGTCAAGAAAAACAAATCCGCCTGCTGTCAAAGCCATGGAAGGCGCCCTTTCCCAGAGCAGGGGCTGGCTGCGCTCGCTGATACGGAAGAGTCGGCCTGTCCCCAGCATCCGAGCCGTCAAGGTCAGTTCGGCTGATCTTCCTCAGTGATAACCCAAAGAGGATTAAGTTAACACCTGACCTTTAAGGAGTTTATCTTTGGGGAACCAAGCTAATTTAAAAATTAAAAGGCTGCTTTTGAAAAATATTTACATCAAAGCCTAAGCAATACTTGGACGCGCCGTATCTACAGCAGATTCCAAACCACAGACTAGAGCTGTTCTCACAGGTTTGAGCTGACCGTGGGCATGCTAGACTCAAACAGGAAGTGGGTTCCAGCTGGGCATCTGCCGCTTTCTAGCCGCATGGGCTTGGGAAAGTGCTTGGGTGCCTCTGAACTCCTTTGCACTACTTGTAAAATAGGGTAATAGAAGTGATTTTCTGTAGGGTTATTGCAAGGACTAAATGAGATAGTACACGTCATTTAGGCTAAACATAAATGTCACTGTGGACATTTTAAGTGATTTTTGGTATTTGCTTTTTGAATGTTGGGCTGGAGATGCGGCTTAGTGGTAGAACACTTTGCTTAGTATGTGTGAAGCCTTGGGTTTGATCCTCAGTACTGAGTTTCAGCACTGAGGACTGAGCTCAGAGCCCTCACACTGAGATAAGGCCCCTGACCATTGGTTTGTTCATTTGTATTTATTTTGAGAGAAGGTCTCACCAAGTCACTATGTTCCCGGGGCTGGGCTTGAACTTGTGATCCTCCTGCCTCAGCCTCCTGGAGTACTGGGATTATAGGCCTGAGCCATTAGGCCTATCTTGAAAACTTTTTTTGCTGTTGATTTTTAATTTCACTTTTCCTATTTGCCCCAACGTTAGCACCTGAACTAGATCTCTTGACAAAGCAGCGGGTTCTCACAACGGTCCGAACTCAGAAAAACATCTAGGTTCTGTGCAGGCTCAGCTTCGGACCAGATGTTACTAGCTGCGCGACTGGCTTAGATGCAGCAGCGCCCACACCCCGCTGCCCCCGGCTTGACCACCCACTCCATACATGTGCGTCCTGATGGCCCTGCTCCTGCTAAAGCTAGTTCGAAAAATGATAAGAAAATGACAATATCGCCCAGAAAAATTATGTCATCCTGTGAGTTTTCCTGAAACACCTTTTAGTAGCTAGCTGTCTGTTGCTCAGTGGGGCTTCTAAAGCATTGCTCTTCACCTTTCTTTCTTTCTTTTCTTTCTTTCTTTCTTTCTAGTTTGCAATTGAACTTAGGCCTCATGGTTTAAATTATCTGTTCTACACATTCACAAATGTCATAAAGCCAGAGGGACTCAAGATGGCCCAAAAACAGATCCGGACCTCTTTCTGGGAGAGAGTTTAGCCCAATTTAGGCACTTCCAGCCCCTACTCAAGCCTAGTCCATAGACAACAGCTTCAATACCACCTTGGTAGTGGAATTGCAGAAAGCCTGGCCTTGCCCCAGACCTGCTGAATCAGAAATGTCAGTTCAACCAACTCCGCAGGGAATGCTAATGACATTAAAGTTGGAGAAGCACAGTTGGGGCCGTGCACTGGAACCACTTGGAGAGTCTGAGAAATTACTGTCCCACCACAGAGGCCCTGATCGGACCTGCTCAGGGATTTAAAAATCCACCAAGGCACCAAAATCTGCAGCTACAGGTAGAGCTTGTGCCCCCAAGGCACTTTCCAGCCCTCCACTTAGCACTACTATATATATATATATATATATATATATTGCTAAAAATAAAAACTTCTCAGGACTGGTGGAATAGCACAATGATAGCAATTGCCTAGCAAGCACAGGGCCCTGAGTTCAATTTTTCAGCACTACATAAACCAGACATGGTGCAAGCTTGGAATCCCAGCACTCCGGAGGCTGAGGCAGTTTTGCTGTGAGTCAGAGGCCAGCCCGGGCTCCATAGTGAGTTCAGGATCAGCCTGGCTCAAAACATAAATAAATACATAAATATCTTTTAAGCTGCAGCTGAGAACTGGTTTTGCATTATGTCAGTTCAAGCGACTATTCCTTAGATAATGCTCCACCGTTCGGAGAAGAGTCACTTTGAGTTTCACATACAAGCTTTATGAATTTCTTGTGACCCTCTGCCAAGGCCCCCACATCTCTCCCTTAATGGGAAGTTCAGACCTAGACACAGTCCGCTGGTACAGCCCTGACAGCGCTGAGCACCCTAGGAAAGGTGCTGTAATAAATAAAATCAGCCTGTTTGCATGGTGGGGTGGGGAGTTCACAGCCAGCGAAAAGTTCCCTAATGCCTACCGCCCAGGAATGAATGGGCCGGTTACATAAGCAGAGTTGCATAAGAGGAAACCCTGCCTTCGATTGCTGCTGTCCTAATTGGAGCGTTAGATGTGTTGTCCTTTACCCAAACTCCGGAGTCAACGCGCATTGTTGTACTGTAACTCGTGGGTGAAGAAGAGATAAGCCTAGCAGCACTTTAAGACAGTTCAGCTGGTTCCATAAATCTGGCTGATGCTGTGAGCCCTAGTCCCCAGAGATCAGCAACCTCCAAACCTGATTGCTCAACTCACCAGAATCACCTGGGCTGCTCACTAGACATCCATAGGAGCCTGGGGGAAGGTATTCCGGACCAAACCCAGGGCCTTGGCACCGAACACTAGCCCATTTTTTCAGTTTTAATTTTGAAACAGTCTCGCTGAGCCACCAAGTTGCCCGCCTGGACTCCAGCTTGCAGTCCTCCTGCCTCAGCGTCCCAGAGAGCTGGGATTATAGGCCTGTGTCACCCGGCCCTGCTCCATTTCCACCTGCGCTCGGGGTGTCAGTGAGAGTGAAGCACAGGTTGCTGGGGCGGATCTCGGGGACAGAGGGCGTACCCCGCGCGTGCGAAGCCCAGAGTTCCGTCCCCAGCACACAAGGGGATAGGACTACGGTACACAGATTAATACAAGAAGCCAGCAGGCAAATTCTGCTTTCAGATGGTGGAAAAAGCCTGGCCGCAAAGGCTTCATTCCGTTCACGCTTTGCCAGTGCAGGAAGGTGAAATCTGGCTCCCTGGTCTCTCTAGTGGGCTCTCTGTGCCTTCGTTCACACGCAGACGCGAAGGCGGAAGGAGCCGTTGCTTTAAATTCAGATTATGTTAGCTGATGTATCTGGAGCGCGGTGATAAATTAATCATGACGTCTGGTCTGATGCGCGATCATATGGGAGCCCCGTTTACATGTCGCATTTGCAAGAGCGAATCGCGACGCATCACAATGGTGCACACATCGAGGCCTGCTGTCCCCGCGGAGCCAGCGGGAGGAGCCGCGCCTCTGCGGGAGCGCCTGGCGGGCGACCCGCGTCCCGCACCGGGCGCGCCGGAAGCAGGGTCACCCGCGTCTCATCCCGGCCGGGCGACCGAGGCGGCTTCTTCCCGGGGCAGGGCGCGGGGTCACTGAAGATAACAGATGGCCTCTGTCCGCGGCTATGTAGGGCGCGGGCGGCCGGGACGCCCCGCCGAGCAGGGTCCCCACCGGCTGCCGTGGGAGGCGCCCCGAGGTCGTCCCCGGGGTCGGGCTCCGCCTAGGGCGGGAGGGGCGCGGCTGCTGCACCGCAGTCCCCGCCCCAGCCCGCCCGGGCCCAGCCGCCGGAAGCTCTAGAGATGCGCGGGCCAGATGGCGATCTTCCCGGACCCGCGGGGGCTGCGCGACGGCGACCGGGTCCCCTTCTCCACTGGGCGAAGCGTAGGCTCGCTGGCTAGGTTCCTGACGCCGGGCCCGGGGCTGCCTTTGCGCGGACCGGGTCGTTGATGCCGTCTCTGTGTAACGCACCCGGGTCTCAGACCCCAGGTCAAGACACGACGTGTGTCCAGCGACTTTCTTCTCTATGATTCGGAGGGTTATGCAAGTGGGGGGACCCTCACAAAGCTACGAAAGTCCTCGCTTTCAGAAATACGTTTTTAAAATATTTCTGTTGGAACTCATCAACATTGAACTATGCTGGACAGCACCTTGGCGGTTAAGAACTGGCTTCCTGGAAGAGAGCTCAGACGACAGGTGGCCAGCCTCGGCGTGGATGCGTGGGGAGAGAATGGCCAGGCACTGCTATGATTTTCTAGCTGAATAGACCGTTGAAAAGGTGAGGCAGGTGACACGCCGTCCCAGAGAGGGAGCACGCACGGTCCGCCGGCCGCAGGTGCAGAGCGTAGGTCACATCTGCGCCCTCTCCCAGGGGCTCCTCTCCCCACCCCTCGGCGCCTTTTTGCCCTCTTCCCCCTTGAAGGCCGGGTACCAAGAAAGATGACCTCTTTTCTCCTCAAGGACCTTAGGGTGCTTTTCACAGACACTGGCAAAAACTAACGTTCATTCATTTGTCCATTCAACTGGTCTTAATGAAGAGAAGAGCCTTGTAGATGGCCAGATGTGTGGTCCAGTTACAGTGGTGGCGCACACCTGTAATTCTGGCATTCTGGGAGGCTGAGACAGGCGTATCGACAGTTGAGCCCAGGCAGGTAATTTAGACACTTAGTGAGACCCTGCCTCAATATATTTTTTAAAGGTCTGGGGTTTTAAGTGTGATGGTGCAATGGTCCTGATTCTAGTCTTCAGTATGAGAGAGAGAGAGAGAGAGAGAGAGAGAGAGAGAGAGAGAGAGACAGAGAGACAGAGAGAGAGACAGAGAAAGAGACAGAGAGAGAGAGAGAGCTTTGCAGATGTTCAGATGTTAACCCCCTAAACAAGACAGTTAAGAGACCTGGCCCACTAGGAGCTTGCAAGAATGAGCTACGTGGATAAGATCTTTGGAGAGTGTGGGCCGGACAATGGGCTGGCACTGGTTTCCAGGAGCAGAATCCTTCCTTTTGACCTGCTGAGAATTTCACCTCCTTGCTGGTCCTCTGTATGAGAGATGCTATTGTTAGGATTACTCAGGAATTTTAAAGGACAAAAGTAAACCTAATGAAGAACACATAGAAAAGATAAAGTTCTGGTTCCATTTTTGTTTTGTTTTCAGTGCTGGGACAGAAACTGGGGCCTTTGCAGTATGCTATATCCCCAGTACATTTTTTGAGACAGGGTCTCAGTAAGTTGCTCAGTTGTCCATGCTGAACTCAAACTTGCAATGCTTCTGCCTCAGCCTCTCAGACTGCTGGATTACAGGCCTGCGCTGCCAGGTCTAGCCTAATTCCTTTTTATACACGTATCTGGTGGAGGCAACACACTATGTAAGTCTGTGCATCGAGCAGGAATTGAAATTCTGAAGCTCTGAGCACCGTGGTCTTCCTGTCTTCATTCCTGGGAATGCTGAAGTCAGTCAGAAAGCACAGCAAATCTTTTTATGCTTTTATGTTCTTTTGCTTTCCTTCATTTATGTACACACACACACACACACACACACACACACACACACACACAATTACGCAACGGTTACACTGAACTTGAGAGTTCTGTGCACATATACATCTTGTCAACTCCTCAGTCCCTTCCCCTCCTCCCTTTTAGCCCTTCCACTCCCTCCCTCATCTCTCCTGACTCCAAATATCTTTCCCATTTGACCTTAGTATTTATTTGCATTCTGGGTTTCTTAAAGAAACCATGCAATATTTAGCCTCCTGAGCCTGACTCACTTTACCAAGCAGGATGATCTTAAGCTTACTTACAAAAGCCTCAAGTCTATCTTCAGGGAAGAGTAGGCATCCACCGCATTGGTCTGATGATGGATATCTGGTATCCTCCACAATTTAGCTATTGTTAGTTGTGCTGCTATAAATGTGTCTCTATTATATGTTGCCTTTAAGTCTTTTGGAAAGATTCCCAGAAGAGGCATCACTGGGTCAAATGGAATAGCTTTTTGAGGAATCTTTGTACTGCTTTCCATAGCGTTTGTACCAGTTTACTGTCCCACCAGCAGTGTAAAAATGTTTCTTTTCCTCCAACCTCACCAGCATCTATTGCTACTTGAGTTCTTTGTGTTTGCTGTTCTAACTGGGGTAACTTCGTATCTCAGTGTTTTTGACTTGCATTTCTCTAATGGCTAAGGATGTTGAAGAAGTACAAAAAGCCTGAAAATAAAATGTTCATCTGAGAACTGTCTATTCGTTTCAATTGCCCATTTTTTAAATGGGTCTTTGATTTTGAAAGGTCTATTTTTCTGCAGTTCTTTGTATATTCTAGTTATTGGTCTCTTGTCCAAGATAAAAGGGGTAAATCTTTTTTTTTCCTATTCTGTTGGTTCTGTCTTCATGGTTGTTAATTATTTTCTTTGTTGTGTAGAAGCTTCTTCTTTGACATAATCCCATTTGTTGACCCTGGGAGCCATTTCTTTTGCATCAGGTGTTCTGTTGAGAAAGTCCTTGCCCATGCCTGCATCTTCAAGAGCTCTACTTATTTTGTCCTCCAGGAGATTCAGTGTTTCAGTTTTAATACCTAGGCCTTTGCTCCACTTTAATTTTGTACACGGTGATAGGTGCAAGCCTAGATTCATTCTTCTGCATGTGCACAGCCAGTTCCACTTATTGAAGAAGCTGTTCCTTTTCCAGTGTATGCTTTTGGTCTCTTTGTCAAAGACAGCTGAGGATGCATGAGGTTGTCTCTGCATCCTCAGTTCTGTTCCATTGTTGAACCTGTTTGTTCTTGTGACTATAACATACGTTTTTAAAAATCACTGTTGTTTTGTAATATAACTTGATGTCTGGAATGGCAATGCTACTTACTTTTGTCTTAATGTTTAGGATTGCTTTAACTATTCTGGGTCTCTTTTGGTTCCAAATGATTTTTAGAATTAACTTTTCAAAATCTGTAGAAAATGTTGATATTTTGATAGAAATTTCATTGAATCTATATACCTGTTTTGGCAGAATGGCCATTCTGATGATATTAATTGTGCCTATCCAGAAATAGGGGTGTCTTTCCATATCCTAGTGTCCTTTTCAGTCTTTTTTTTTTAATAGCATAACATAGTTTGCTTTGTAGAGGTCCTTTACTTTCTTAGTTAAGTTTATTCCCAGTTTTTAATTTTTGAGGAGTTACTGAGAATGGAATTATTCTTCTCAGCTCTTTCTCAGTGAGTTCATTGTTGGTGTAGAAGAAAGCCATTGGTGTGTTTGTATTAATTTTGTATCCTGCAATTTGGCTGAATTTGTCAATTAGTTCTAAGAGTTTCTTGGTCAAATTTTTGGGGTCTTCAATGTAGGGAATCATGTCATCTGTAAAAAAGGATAGTTTAACTTCTTCCTTTCTAATGTATATTTTCTTTATTTTGTTCTCTTGCCTGATAGCTCTGGCTAGGGTTTCAAGTACTACGTTGAACAGAAGTGGTGAGAGTGGACAGCCTTGTTGTGTTCCTGATGTAAAGGTAAATACTTAGAAAGTAGTGCAGGCATTATCCTGAGCTGAATACGTAGCCTTGGCTGGCCTTGGACTCAGAGCAATCCTCCTGCCTCAGCCTCCCGAGTGCCGGATTACAGGTTTGTACCACCATTCCTAGCTTATGTGGTATTGGGGAATCAACCTTAGGGCCTTCTACTTGCCAGGCAAGTGCTCTAACTGCTGTGCTAGTCCTTCAGCCCTGTATTTTTAAAAATAGCTTCATTATCTGTACAGAATCCTAATTTTAAAAAATCCTTTGCTTCCCTGGGCAAAGCAGCCTGGCACGCATCTGTAATCCCAGCAACTCAGGAGTCTGCCACAGGAGAATCACAAGCTCTGGGATAACCAGACAATCCAGTGAGATCTTGTCTGAAAAGTAGTAAGTAAAAAACAAAATGAGCAGGGTTGGTTAGCTTAATGCTAGAATGCTTGCCTACCATGTGCAAGGCCCTGGGATTAATCCCCAGAGTTACCACCACCACAAAAAAAACCTTGTAACATTATAGAAATTACTCAGATGTAAACACGTTTTTAAAAGATGAATTGACAAAAAATACAAAGCTGATTTTAAAGCACACAGTTCTCAGAACAAACAAAAATAATGTAGGTGGTAAATAATGACTAAATTTAAATAAAAAATTAATATATGATCCAGGACCCAAAAATCCAAAGCTCCTGCAGAAAGACCCCCTAAAGCATGTTCCAGTCTGACTGTGCTGAAGGTCCCATTAGCTCTCAGTAGCAGACAAGTGAAAACAAGCACCCAAAACATAAGGAGATCCCTCTGGACAGTTTTATGGGCAGAACAACTTCCAGTGTACAGGCTCCTTGTGCTTCATGTGATCACAGCATGAGACCTTCTCAGCTCTCAGGCACTAGGAATAACCTAGAAGTCCTCCAGTCACAGCAAAATTGTTTCTCTGGAAAATCACCCAGAAGTGAAAGCCGGGCTTGAAAACCTCCATACAATTCCTGAGCTGTGTCTCACTCCCTTCCACATTCTACCTAAGAAATCCACTAAACACAACCCCAAAACTTAAAGTGGACTCATCGATATTTCTAAAGAAGAAATAACGCCAGACATGGCAGCACACACCTGTGATCCCAGCATTCTGGGAGGGTGCTATGGTTTGGATCTGGAGTGTACCACAAAAGCCTCATGTATTTGGACATAGTGAGTTAACTGTGGTACCGTGTGTGACTGGGAAGGGAGACTTGGATGGAAGGGGCAGATGCTTAAGATTTGACCTGGAGGTGTGGCGTCAATTTGTTGAGATTGAGGGTGTGCCCAGGGCACAGCTTTCAGGTGTGTGTTGTTGGCTTGTGGGCCAGGGAAGGAGGAAGGGGCACCCTTCCCAAAAGGCAGCTTGCAATAATTAAAGGGAGGAAGGAGAATCTCATCACAGCTTCCTTCCGGAAGGCCCTAGCCTTGCCTGAGTCTCCAGTCATGACTTGCTCCTGCCCCCCTTGGTTTCTGCCCGCAGTGCTGTGAGCAGCTCTCCGGCCTATGCCATTCCTGGCTGTCATGAATGGACTGTGTGGGACCTTCTGAAACTGTGAGCTAAACAGATCTTCCTTCCCTGAGATGTCAGGTATCTTGTCCAAGCAATGACTAAGTAACTAAGACTGAGGGTGAGGCAGGAGGACCACAAGTTTGCACCCGCCTGAGCAACTTAGGGAAACCCTGTCTTCCTGTCTCAAAATAAGAAATGAAAAAGATCTGAAAATAAAGCTCTGTGGGAATGTCCTGGCTTCAATTCCCAGTATCCTTCTCCAAAAGAAACAACCGTATTGACTTTTCTTTCCCCCTGGGGGTGGCACTGGGGATCGAGCCCTCTGTTGTGCCAGCCACACACTCTACCACGGAGCCGCGAGCTCAACCCCGACGTGGGCTGGTTTTTCAGCACGGCCTGGAACGGCCTGACCGGAATGCTCCGGTAGCCGGGAGCCACCTCGCTGCCTCGCAGAGGAGAAACATGCACCCACGCACGGGGATGGCGGTGGGGAGCTGCCCAGCGGGCACGGGCAGCCTCTCCGGCTGAATCAGGAAGAGCTTCCAGGCCTCGGCTGCTGGGCACTCCCTGCGCATCATCACAGGTGGGGTGGAGGAAGGCGAGACCTCTGGGTCCCCAGCAGGCCGCGCAGGGCACAGTAGCTCCTGCCCTAGGTGCAGGCTCCACAGCGGTTGGGAGGTCCCACGGGAGCTTCCGGGACTAGGTCACAGTGTCATGAAGACCAGGGGCCCGGGAACACAGGGCACCTGGCCGCCTGGTGACATCACCCTCAGCCTCCTTCCCGCTCTGCTCTCCCTCCGGCTGTCCCTTACCACCTTGGCCCTTGCAATCTTCCATCTTATATGCACGCTTTCTTCACAAGGTCATTAAGCACTGCCCACAGCAGCCAGCGTCTTCCACGCGCAGGGCTCTTGCCAGGCTAGCCATGAGTGACAACGGTATTCTGGACCAGGGCCAGGAGCTTGTTTTCCCCAGCAGGGGGCAGCACGGCTTGCTGGCACCTGTGGACTCCGAAGTCAGATTGCCTGGGTTAGGCAGCCTCTTCGCCACCCAGTCAGGCTCTATGTGATTTTTGTGGTCTGTGCCTCAGTTTCCCACTTGTAAATCGACACATTAATAATACAGACTTCCAACGATGTAGGTGTGTCCGTGGGGGAAAGGTATAAAATTAGCATTAAAATCCTTAGCATTTCATGACCATCACCTATCACCTGTTGCTTTCATTGCAGCTCTTGCTATAATTAGTAGTCAGCAGAAAACAGTCGTCATAATTAAGTAAAAACTTAGAATTTCTGTGTACTGATTCGGCTCTATCCCTGACGCCTTGCTCTTCAGTTTCTCCTCAGCGCCCTCTGTGGGCCGGAGGCGGCGAGGATGTGGACCCACGCAGGCGAGGGGAAGGGAAGGCTCTCCGCGCCCGGTGCAATTCTGCCATTCCTCACGAATAAATTATTTCATGGTCAGGTTTCACACATCACACATTGAATAGGTCAGACGTGCTTTTATATATGCTATCCCAGCATGTAGTCTCGTCTGTTTTAATGTAAAATGTTTTAAATTATGTTCAATTTTTGTTGAAAAATTATTTAAGACAAATTGCTATCCTGTGGATCGTCCTCATGTCTAGGTGCAGGGATGCCATGACATCATCACTCTAGCTTCCATGCTTCATGGCTGGGCACTTTCCCTCCAGAAGGATCAAATAGACACACTGCCACTCTCTAAGCTGTCAAATAATTACAAAACTTTATCTGTGGGAAACATGCGCTAGTGTCCCAGAGGACTCAAACAGGTAACTCTAGGGTGATTCAGACTGGTCATGTCTAACCAGGCTAGTGACATCGTCTGTTTGTGTCGGACAGGTTTCAGCCTTTGCTGTGATGGGGTCAAAGATTTTCTTTGGGGCTCCGGCTACATTTCCTGCCATTTGGTTTTGATAACGGCTGTATACTTGTCAGGCTCCAGCTGCACAAAGACAGAATCTTTCTCACAGGGGATTCCTTTCCTCTGGTGCAAATCGGTAGATACAAACAGCTCTGGGTGCTTCTTCCACTAGCACGGATGGAGCGCTCTCTCCTGCCTGGCGCCTTTCCCTGCCGGTCCCTCTGCCTATCCCTCTGCAGGCCCTTCCCTCCGAGCAGCTCCTGTTCCTCCTTCAGGTCTCAGCATCTTCCTCCTGGAGACTTCATTGACCCTGCATCCCAATTCTGAATGAGGTGCCCCTCCTTTGTTCTCACAGAAGCTTCTGGCATTTTCCTTCTGTTGTCCTTCCCTCCTTCTAATCCTTCCTGTAATTAACCTTTTCATTAGGATGTGTCACAATGCGGTTACATTCAGCTTGGGGAATTGGGCCCATTATGCAGGACATCTTTTTTTTCCCCCTCTTTAGCCTCAGGCTGGACTTGGGCTAAGAACTCGCCCGCTGGAATTACAGGTGTGCACCTCCACACCCAGCTTAATGTGGTGCTGAACTCAGGGCCTTGTGCTTGCGAGGCAAGGCAAGCGCTTTAACCACTGTGCTATTCCTCCGGCCTGATACTCCTTTTCCTGAAAGCTGTATAGCTATGCCTTTCAAATGTAACCATTGTGGGTCTCACACACACACGCACACCCTCACACACATATATACTTATAAAAATGAGGGAAAATCTAAGTTTCTAGTCCCCCTGAGATCTACATACATCTGAAAGTGGCCCCAGCTGGCCCGGTAGCACAGGCCTATAACAGCATGCTAGGAGCTGAGATCATTTGCCGGGAGGCAAATTTTAGCCCAGCCTAATTTATGCTCTTATTATCTTCCTCCATTTCATTGTCTTATTATTCAACAACTTCTACTGCTTAGCTTTTTAAAATATAAATATTAAAAATTGGTATTTTTAATATTTATCAGTTTAACTGTACCTCCTAAGTTTTGATCTGTATTTTGTTGTCCTTCCATTTTCAATATTTTCTCACTTAATTACAACTTTTTATTTAACCTAAGAAATGTATTCCTGTCTTATTCCTCAATTAATTGAAATTTGAAAGATTAAATTTCCCTAAATTTTTATGCCACTCACATAGCTATTCAAATCACCATAGACATTTCAAACTCTAATTTTAAATTCAGCATATCTAATTCTCATAAATATTTCACCCAAAATATTGCCTTTTATGTAAAAATCAACAAAAACTTGCTAGGCAGGTAAATAAATTAGGCCTATCAATAGGCAGTTTAAATTCTCTTAACCAGTTTAATTAGCTGAAAAACCCGGTTCAAGCAGAATAGAAAACACACAATGATAGCAGGACTCACTGGCATACTAAAGCATAATTATTATTTTAAAAAATACCTGCCTTACAACCATGAATTCCTTCACACAAACGGAAGATAACTCCTTCATAAGCCAGCTGAGGGTCCACTCCACGCAGGTCTACACACCAGCAGCATCAACCTCACTCAGGAATTCAGCAGAAATGGAGAGTCCTGGGTTCACCTGAAATCTAAATTGGAATATATATTTTGACAAGATCTCCCAGTAGTTGGTGTATACTTCTTAAGGTTGAGAAACGCTGCTATCCAGTTCCCAGTACTATAAGGCGAGTGTGGAAAGGGGGATTCAGTGACAACCCTGTACTTAATTAAGTGCTCTTGGTCCAAGAACCTCAGAATGCCGGGGCCCTCATTTCAAGGCGACGCCAGGAGCTGGTAGGGCGAGTTCTCTCTGTGGTCACATTCTGCCTTGTGAGCCAGGCATTGTGGTGCACTCTTGTAATCCCAGCATGCTGAGCAACTGAGGCAGAAAAGTTCTAAGTTTGAGGCCGGGTTGGGCAACTCGGTGAGATCTTGTCACTAAATTTTTTTTAAAAAAGTGTGGGGTTGGGGGAGGATGTAGCTCAGTGTGAAGTTTCGGGGTTTAGTCTCCAGTACTATTAAAAAATTATTTTGCTTGTGTTTTTTGGTCTGGTGCACCACATGGGCTTTCAGATGAGTCACCATCAATCACACAATCACATTGGTTTCCTTTCCTTGCAACACTGGGCTTTCCTTGAAGTTTTCCCAAGAGTTGCGGTTGCATACATTCACGCTTGGCATCTCTTAGGGGAATTTTGGACACATGACTCATGCTGGATTGCACATCCTTTCTCTTCTGTAAGTGTGTGGCCTACGCTGCGTGGGGGTGTGTGTATGTGTGCAAGTGCTGGTGATGGAACCTAGACTCTCGCACACACTGAACACACATGCTATCACTGAGCTACACCCTCAGCCTTTCCTCTCATAATTCACACTAGTGTTTCAGAAATGTCTGTTCTCAGGCCATACTGGAGGCTGCAAACAGGTGAAGGAAAATGAGACAGAGCTAGGTCTAATGCAGGCTGCGCCCGGGATCCGCCGAGATGCAGAGGCAAGTTCCAGGCCGTTTCTAGCCTGGGGACTCCTGCTTCCTACTCTCTACACCTTCTTGTCCCAATTATTTGGAGGTGAAAATGGGTAGGCAGAAGGAAAGAAGAAACAAGTGCTCGGGTCCCGCTGTCCGAGGGCACAGTGTTCACCTGACAGAGCCAGCCACCTGACCACTGTCACCAGAGCATGTGTGAGCAGCTGCGAGACATGAAACATTCTCATCTGTGACAGATTGCGTTTCCATCTCAGTTGTCCTCTGTGGAGACACACAGAGGGAAGAAACGCGGCAAGATCGTTAAACTGTTGGTCTGATCAATTGTGTAATTAAATAATTACCCTCCTCTGAGGAAGAAAATTTGGCTTTCGGGAATAAAGAGGCTTTATTTATGAGGCGGTATTTCTGGAGTATGATCTTTTTTTTTTCTGTTTTAAAATTTACCTATCACTTCCTTACCCCTCTCCACAAAGTCTATCTCCTCACTTTCTTCCATCTCCCTCTCACTTTGTTGTTATGGCTTGGTTTTCTCATATTAGAAAAACCATACGATATTGAACCTTCTATGCCTGGTTCATTTTGCTAAGCATAACGGTCTCAAGGTGCATCCAGATTATAATCTTGTACCCCACTCTGAGCCTATTGTGATAGTCTGACCAAACTCCTTTATTTTCTCTGGATCCCAGATTACTTGTTCATTGCAAGAGGATTAGTTCCATAATAATCAACTTTTCAGGATTTCAGGATTTCTTCACATGAGGGTGGTAGAGTGTGAAGCACTTTCTCCTAGGTCTGCACCCCAGTATTTAATAATAATAATAATAATAATAATAATAACAATTCTTACTGGCAGACTAGTATATATGAAAGTTGTCTGCAACTTCTAGAATCTTCCCATGCTATTTATTAGACAATACTGTGTATGTCTCAGGGCTGTTGTCTCAATCCAGAGCTGAACAATGGAACTCTTGAGGCTCTTTGATCTATACTGAAGTTCTAGTCTTTACCTTGCCACAACTGCCTTCAGAAATCAAGCAGATGAGCTCCTGGAGAATAGCTCAGTGTCGAGAGACTTACCAGCCCCTGACTTCTGGCAACTGAATGACACTGAGGTGAGTTGCACACTCTGGACTCTTCTGCCTAGACCTGAATCCTTATGCTGCCTAAGATGAATCCTTACTCAACCATTTACTCTCTGGCCTTGAGTAAGTAAATTTTAACCTCTTTCTGCCTTAGTATTCATACCTGTAACATGAGCCCAACACTGGAAATTACCTCTCCAGTTGCCATGGGGAGTAAATGAGACAGTACATATAAACAAATATCTGACATGTGCTAAGCAGTCATGTCTATAAATTAGAAGCTATGTCTATAAAACCATTCCTACTGAATATAAAATACCATGGTCAGTCCTCATCTTGGTGTGGTGTAGTGTCTCCCCTTTGCTTTTCTTTCTCTTTTCTCTGTGCTCACTAACTGAGTGGGATTAAACTCAGGACCTCATGCATGCAAGGTAAGTTAGCGAGCTGGCTACATCCACTGAGCTACACCCCCAGTCCTATATCAGCATTTCTAAAGGCCAATTTTTGCACACACTTCAAGGAAAACAGAACAGAATCTTTCAATCCTTCATTGTGGGTATCTCACACAATGTGAAGGAAGCGGGAGCTCTGATCTGGATTTACTTTACCTGAACTCGCTGCCCTCATAAGAGACATATAGAGTATGGCTGACCTTTTTTTTTTCCCCCCCTACAAGCAGTTAGGACTTTTAATACATGCAGAGTCATTCCTGTCAATCACCTTTTTTCCCCCTAATTAAATTTACCTGGAGTTTGTTTCAAAGAAAATAATTGGTTCAACCAATTGTGGTTGCCTGTCTATGCTAGAAGTAGTTGGGAACCCCACAAGGGAACCCTCCCCCTGTACCTCTGAAATGAAAGGAGGATGCAGTTGAGAGGCCAGAAGATTTCAGAGCAATTAAGCCTAGACATGCAGGTGTGTGAAACACCTGTTTCCCCTCCCTCCTGCGCCTGTGCCCTGGCCACCCTCATCAGCAGGTTAACGTAATTAACTTACCCTATCAGGAGCAAATCCCAAGAACTGCTGAGGGCTACAAAGCACCCTGTCTCCCTTTTCTCAGATTAAGTGAGAAAAATAAAAAGATTCATGGGTGGTCTACACATAGGACAGGGGGGAAACTTCCTTTAAAAAACAAACAAAACCCAGGGACAAGGAGGACATTGTCTCCCTCAAGCAAACTCGGTGGCTTGCTTAAGTTTAGAATTCTATGTTTGTTTTGTGAAAGTGATTGCGGTACTGCTCAGGGGCATGGGGGGAGGGGAGCCTATTTTAAGGATATTTACGTGAAGAAATAAGCAATTTGGGAGGGTAATTTTGCCTGGCCTGCCTTTTGTGAATGTGTGCAAATTTATATAAAATCTCAACAGAGTTCTTCATAAGAGTGAATTGTGGAAATTTGGAGGTTTTAAAAATGGAATAGTTTATAGCTAGGAAACCATGACATTCTTTTTGCTGCCTTTTAAAGTTCATTGTGGCAATTTGAGTTTTGTGTTTGGTGCAGCACAGTTTTTTGTTTTTTTTTTTTTTTTTTGAGTTCCACTGAAATGGCTGCTTTTGTGCACTTTTGGGTCTAACTAGGAAGAGACGGACAGCAACCTTGTTTTCCTAATTCTGGCTGCTCCCCCCTCCATTCAAAGCACAAGTTTAGGCACCCTTGGGCTTTGTCGCTGGAGTATGTTTTTGGAGTTGTAAGGTTGCTCTGGCCAGGGATCTGCTGAAGTTAGAAACTGGTTCTGTATGCAAGCAAACATGAGTGCACTTACGCTTTTCCACTTTTCTAAAGCTAATTAAAGTGACTAGTCCAAGTCCGATCGGACTCTGGACTTAAATAAAGGCGCTATGATAGTGTCCACTGACATACAGCTTTCAGGAAGCCGAGGGACTGACTACGGCGCATGCTGCTAATTCCACCCATAATTCTGACCAGAATATTTTTCTTATAATGCATGATAGGTTCACTTGAAGTAAGGCATGTCTTGTAAATTCTGTCCCAGATAGGAGGCCACTAAAATGCTGGGTAGAGGTGGCCGCAAAGGAGAAGGGGAGTTCTGACAATGGAGGAAGCCTCTACGGACTCAGGTAGAGGAAGTGGTGGGCTGGGGCTCTTGCTCCCCCACCTCTGCCCTACGCTAGTTGATGCCAGATGCTGAGCTGTTTCCCGCTTCTCAAGCAAGGTGGCTTCTGCCACAGTATAACACTGCCTTTTCAGAAGCCGGGCCGGATTCTGGTTGAATACAGCAAACTCCTGAAAGCAGCATTATTTCTAACAGCCAGGAGGTGGCAGAGTAAACTGCGCTCCAAAGCCAGTGGTTTTAAATCATTGGAAAACATTGCATCAGTTCAAATACATTTAGCGTTACAATTTCATTAAAATATCAGCAAGAACCTTCAGATCATTATGCTTAGCAAACTGAATCAGATGCAGAAGATTAAATATCACATGGTTTATATGAGAAAATCAAACCATAAAAAATGTAAAAGAGAGAAGGAAGGAAGAAAGATCGAGTTTTTGGCGAGGGAAAGGCGGTGTGGGGGCAGGGTGGCAGGACGGGAAGGGAAGGAAACAAAAAATGACCAAGATGCAATATTTAAACGCTCCAGTTTCTCAAGCCAATTATTATACATCCCAAATATGTGCTAATGAAGAATAAAAATATCAGCAATAATATAAAGTCCAGGGTCAAATTAAGTGCTGACCTTAACCCAAGGCTGGCTCTTCCCGCCTTAACAATTTACTACGATTGCAAGATAGTTTTTGTTTTTAAATTCTATTTTCTTCTCACTGTGCTTAGTCAGAGTGAAATGCTTGCTTTCTGCTTATTAGATTGGCTTCTGGTTAAGGAACTCTAATCACAAGATGGGTGTGGCACGAGTTCAGGGGCAGTGGAACTCTACCTCGGTCCGGTCCGGGAATGTCTACTGCTCAGTGTTCACCATGGAGGCACCTTTTCGTAACTCCTGCGAGCCTGGCGCCCTGGGAACCCGAGCTCCAGACTGCTGGCATTGCCCTCCACATCCTTTGCTGTCTCTGAGCCACTCCTGTCTCTCCGTCACAGCAGCCAACCCCATGGAGAGGTGATGTGGATCTGTAAGCCTGTGGTCCCGAACTGTTGCTTTCATGAATCCTTGCCAGAGGACCAATAATTCATTCAAAGGGTTTTCAGGGCTGGAGATATAGGCAAGAGTTCTTGCCTAGCATACTCAAGGCCCTGGGGTCAATCTCTAGCACCAAACACACACACACACACACACACACACACACACACACACACACACACACACACACGGTGGTGACTGCCGTGACTGTGAAGAGGAGTTCTATCCAAGCATTTGCAGAAATTTTAACTTAAAACACCCTCCTATATATATTATGCTTAGACTCAGTACTGATTTTCATGTGTATATGCATTTGCCTTTGCATGTATGCATATATATTCACATACATTATACATGTCAAATCTCATTACAAGGAATTTCACTGGATTATCAAACTCTGTCTCATATTAAAATTTTGATGCCTCAAGTTGCTTTTAATTAAATGAAAAGGGTTATACGAATTAGAAACTGAGGGTACTATCTACTTCCTATCTTAACAAAGAAACCAATGATGTCTTATCTGAAGTTCAATTTTTTTGTTGTTTTGATTGAGACAGGGTCTCAGGATGTAATCCAGGCTACCTCGAACTCAGTGCTCCTCCTGCCTCAGCCTCCAGAGTTCTGAGATTACCAGCTTATGCCACCATACTTTGCTTTGAGTGTTCAGTTTTTTTTTGAGAGTTGCTGCGTGTACATAGGCACCCATAAGCCAACTGATTAAAGAAAAAGCATATCAAAGATAGACATGTTAATATCTATTCATATACAATTTCAAAAGGGCCTGCAGCGTCATGAGCTATAAATATGTTATGAGTTATAAATATTTTAACCCATTTACCTGTGAAGACTTCATGAAAGTGTATTCATAGCTGATGCTGACGTAACACCTCCTACAGGTCGCTACTCACTTCAGCTGGTCCCACCAGGTAAGTGCTGACATTGCGACTCCCACCTTCTTTAACTCGCCTCAGCCAGCAGCTGAAGAGTGCAGCTTATCTAGCACATCTCAAGTCCTGTTATAACATTATTCCTCTGTAAACGAATTCAAAAGAACCAAAGAGTATAAGAGGATCTACCAGGAGTGGAACAAGTACGTTCACAGTAATTTTAAAAGTCATTTTACTTTTCTCGGAAATTGCAAATTCCATTCTATAACTGCATAAAGCTCCTTCTGTGTTCTATTCCTCTATGGACAGGTACGTGCGCGCGCGCGCGCACGCGCACACACACACACACACACACACACCCCTGGGTTTGAGGAGCAGACAGTGCTACACTTACATAAATTTGCTTTAAAAGTGAACATTATGTGTATCTGACTTTTTTAGATGAGTTGAGAGCTGGAAGATTTCTTTCCTGTTTCATCATAAAAGCCCCAAGATCAATGCCAATTGCGTACTTAGATACCTAGGCAACTTTTCCAGCAGGGCTCCAACTGTGTTCTATTGTGCTGTCTACTATGAACTTGGTGTCATTTTTCTGATTTCAGTGAAACCTATGCAAGGCATTAATTGTGTCTCATCGTCGGTCCTGGCTTTTCTTTTCAGTCTTGGTATGTCTGAACCCTCCAAGGGAGATTCAACTGATAAACAAACAGCAGTGTACCAGGAATACATTGTTCATAGGCAGTGAAGATGTGAGTAATTAGCATTTGCCAGAGCATGATAGAGGATCTTACGCTATTTCAGAAGGTCCTGTGCTCAGTACCCATCAAAGTAACACTTCAGACCTGAATATCAGGATGATATCACCAGAAGGGCAATTACTATGAATTCTTTCCATTACACATTGCAAGATTTTGTGTATCACCATCCAACACTAACAGAATAAAAAGTGCTGCTGAAGCAGAACTAGGAGAAATTTAAAATAGAAACATAGAGATATCTGTAAGATAGTTTCTGAACAATTTATTAATGAAGGAACCCTTTGGCCTGTGTTATCTACAGTCTGAATTCAAAGTGAAGAAGGAATATTCTGGTTTCTCTTCAGACCATGTGAATCATTCACCTTCAAAGTAGGAAGGGATGAGCTGGCAGAACCTATGTTTAAGTCACATTGAATGTATTTTCATGTTGTAAAATGCTAATTTTCATTTAAAATTTGATGAGTGCTGCTTTAATATAGAAGTCAAAAGACAGTAATTACTAAGTGATATAAAACTCACTTATTCTGAGAATCCTTGCAATCTCCAAGGGCCACAAGGAGCAAACTCTTCAGCCATTCTTCCTCCACCTTCAGAGCAACTTGCTCTTTTGTTCAGCCAGAGAAACTAGAGAGTCCGAGTCACATCAAGTCCATCCGCTATTAACTTCAGGCCTCGCTAAGTAACAGCTAGGGTAATTGGAACACTTTTTTTTTTTTTATACCAGAGAGCAATTTCTGGAAGAAAAAAAATAGAAATCATAGAGAAGAGCAAAGTTTTTTTAAAAATTGCACAGCACATTAATTCCAAGATATGGCATTTCTGAGCTCCAACCGAGTCTTTAAAGATTCACTTCTAGCTCCATCTGTCCATATGAGTAATATCAGCACATTGCTGGTAATGCAATGGCAAGTTGCAATACAGTCTGCCCTCTGTGTTTATGGGTTCCATACCCACATCTGGCCACAGATGGAACAAATTCCCAAGCCGGAATAACATCTAGACTGAACACATACAGACATTTCTTGAGAGTATACTCTCAACCATATACTGTAACAACTATTTACATTGTATTCAGTATTGTAAGTTATTTAGAGGTGACATAAAAGAGAATGTGCATAGGTTATATACCATTTTATATATGGGACTTACTTGAGTACCCACAAATGTTCGTACCCACGATTGGGGAAAACTCTGAACCATCCCTAATAGATATCCAAGGACAACTCTCCTTATTTACCATTTTTATGCATTTAATGTGAATTTATCTTAAGGATAAAAATAACATAGGCTTAAGTCTGTTTCCTGAAGTTTTATTTACTGCAAAAACAGAATAAATCTGCAATGGTAACAAAATTCATCCCCCAAAATAACAGCATTAAAGGTAACATCTTTAGACAATTACTAATGGATTTTGGTAACATATTCATTGTAAAGGAAAAAGTGGATTTTTTTTTCGGACCAATGGCTTGAAATTATACTTTCTGGTATTGAAAAAGGTTAATTAGGAATTGAGCTCAAAGTTAATTTTTTTTGAAGGTCAGCTGCTATGCTATTGGGTCCTGTGACCCTGTCTCAAGTAATCACAGCATTACCATACAAGTTATAGCTTTCCTTTCACTTGATGACATAATCTCTTTAATTGGTGTCGGGAAGCCTGCATGTGAAAGAACCGTGGAAAACACCTAGAGACTATAATTTCACTCTCTCCATTCACAGGGCAAAAGAAACAAGCCTTAAGAATGTCCTAGAGACTCATTATAAGCCCAAGGCTGTCAACACAAAGCCCTCACATTTCAACCAAGAGTTTTAGGAATGATCAATTCTGTTTGGTTCTAACTTTGGCTGGTGAACTATTAACCTTTTCAGAAAAACTGGTGAATGCTACATGTCAGATAATCTCCTGTGAGAAAGCTTAAGAGGGTAGATAATGTGGCTTAACTGATTAGATATAAATGTGAGAAGATAATATTTGCAGAATTATTAAATGTGCTCCCTGAAAAGAACTGTTGGAAGGAGACTCCCTGCCTCTTGCATCATTTCCACAATCCTTTACAGAATTCTGTCATAAATCCCCGGTGGCTCTTCAGGTAGACGAGATGGCCCAGTTTTAAATTTTTATTTACTTTTTTCAGAACTAGGGATTGAACACAGTGCTTCACAGATGTTAAACAAGCACGCTACTTCTCGGGTATATCCCCAGCTCTTTTTAAATTGTATTTTAAGACAAGGTTTTCCTAAGTTGCCCTGATCGGTCTCACCCAACTTCAATTCACCTTTTATAGAGAGGTGATCTTCTCATCAGGCAGGACGGGCGTGACTCTGTTGTTTGAATGGATTCTGCCTAGCAAAGAAGTTTGTGACTTGGCCCTTGAAATATTCACCACAAAGCTTTTGCAAAGATTATGTTTGAGAAACAGTAGCGGGGAAATTCTGAACCATTCAGCATCAATTTAGCAACTATTTACTATAACAGAAGGTCAAAACTATTTTAAAAATAGCTCTACATTTAACAGTGAGTGAAACTTCAAATCATTTATTTCTACTACAATAAAATAAGGACCCAATGGAATACCAGCCATAGTGGTTTACACCTGTAATTCTAAGTAATCAAGGGGCTGAAGCAGGAGAATCATTAGTTCAAGGTCATCCTGGACAACTTAGAGAACCTGTGTCAAAATAAAAAATAAAATGGAGCTAGGGAGGTAACTAAGTGCAAAGGCCCTGGGTTCAACACTTGAGAGAGAGAGAGAGAGAGAGAGAGAGAGAGAGAGAATATTAACATGAGGAAATTGTAGACCACAATTTCATTTTGATAGAATTGTTAAACTTCAGAAGTCCCTGAAATATAATGGTGGAGGGATATAGTGAAAAATTCTAGGCCAATAATACCACAAAATATATAAAAAACCCTTCCCAGGCAAAACTTTGCTTTTGGAAGGGTTTTTGGTCCGCTACTAAACAGCTGCTGTCCTTACACTAGTGAGTATTTTAATCTTGTTACTTACTTTTCCATGGTCTTTCCTCTTCTTGAATTTTGATACACCTCTTTAAAAATTAGGTGACGGTCCAAGCGAGAGTGCTGCTCTTCTGAGATGAATGCGCTGTCCTAAGCCTTGTTTGGAGTATCACCAGTGATGTGCAAATGTAGGAACGTGCTACTAGCAAAGACACAAAAATCAGGATTTAGAACCGGCTCATCGTTGGTTTTGATATGGCACAGGTGCCTCCGATTGCCCGTACCTGCCCTCAGCTGATGTACTGTAGACTGAGGCATCCTCAATCATGTTTCTGGGCATTTTTCTGCTCAGATGATAGTAGACAACCAATCAAATGTCAGAGTTTCCCATCCTAAGGGCATAGTGAATTTTATTTTTAAGACTTTTCAAGCCAGAAAATGACCCATATTGCCCTATTATTCATGGTTAGTCACCGCTGTGAATTTATTAAGTATAATAATGATGCACCTATGTCTAAATTATTTTCTGCCCTTTTTCACTCTTCTTGCCGACCTGGTGCAGCCTTCGTGATATGGAAGACTTACTATACCCAGAAAAATGCACTATTATTCTTCTCCTTGAGCTGCTCAACAAAACTAGCAATGTTTTATTCTCATGTGGGTCTTTAGCACAAATGGGAATTTGCGCGCTTCATTACCTGGGTGTGTTCCTTACAAAGAAGAAATGGGAATCGTAAATAGTTTCAGTACATTTAATGCTGCTGCAAATGTAATCATCCCTGAGTGAGATCTGTGTTTTTCCCTCTCCCTCAGGAAACGCCTGTGAACCTCGCCAGCCTCGACCTCCCACCACCAGCACCACTTTCGCTCGCGCACTGCAGCATGCTCTTTCTCCTGTATTATCTTGTATGATGGTTATGTAAACAATTTCGCTTTCACCTGGGCAAACTCTAACCACACATCCTTGTAGGGTTAATTAGCTTTGGTGTCATCGCCCACAAAAAATCTCGGTGTGGGCCAACGCCCCCCAATCCCGTTCTGGGCCACGTCACGGTATGGGCTTCCTTAGTGCCCAACTCTGTCTGGTCACTCTCCATTTCATGTTGTCAGTACATCATGCTCCTCGGTTTCCCTTGAGGAATGAAACTACGTATTTTTCACCTCAGGATCTTTGGCATCAGGAACAGTTCTTGGCATAAGTCAATGTTTTGTGAATGTTTGTTGACTGCATATTCCAGTGAGATTATTTTGTTCACGTGGAGGAAAGCTTTTGTGTGTGTGTGTGTGCATGTGAAAGTAATTTTGTCTGATAAAAAAAATCCTTAAGGTATAGAAGCACCAAATATATATTAACGTTAATCTAAAATCATTTCAATATTATTTTTAAAATTAATAAAACCAGTGTCCCGGTTTTAAAAGAAGTATGAACACGCTGGACCAATCTTCACAGAGACCCCAACATAATCTTTTACAGGAAATCAGTGTAAGCCCTGCGCAGGTCACTTAAATGATGTCGTCTGGGTGAAGAAGATGAGCCCTCTCACCCTCTCCTTGACTCTCCTCAGTCAACCCTTCTCCCCCTGCAGTTAAATTTTTAATAGATGTTTAAATCCACACATTTTCAAACGGTGGCTGAGTTTTTGACCAGCTACGTTTGGTCCCTTCCTAGAGGGCACCCTCAAGAAATAAAAACTCTTGCCATGTGTGTCCAGTTGTTGTGCAAATCAATGAACATGCTTCGATGCCTGTGTGCCGGGCCGCAAAGCGGGCATTTGTGACAGGAACTCTGAATAGAAGTTTTCCTGTTTACCTTCTTGCTACTTGTTTAAGTTCTAAGGAGACAGACCTGGCCGTTTTGTTACAGAATGGGTGTTTTTCAATGCAAAGAAAAAAAAAAAAAATCACAGTTTTGAGTTTTTACAATGTTTGCCCCTTTTCCCAGCAGGGATGTGTTTTGAGTGCCAGGAGACAAAAAGTGTGGCCTCAACAAGCAGAATTTTAAAAAGAACATCATTTTCATTATGTAGTCAATCTCCATTACAAGCAAATGTTTTCTCTGTGGAGACTCTTCTCCTTTCAGGGCATTATGTGAGCCTCTTTTGTGGATTGAGAGAAAGGAGCAGTGGTCAATAGGGAGCAGAGTGCTGTGTACAGTGGATTTTTGTATCCCTCCGTCTCCTACATAATGCGTTTTGTCAGGAGAACAGCCCGCCATCCTGAGCAGATTTGCTGAATTAAAGAGCGCAGCGGGGATAGGAAACTTGTTGCTAGGTGACTGACCGCTGCTGCTTGGCGGGTCTGGGCCGAAGGTGACTGTCTGCTTTTCTTCTCCTACTTAATCTTGCCTTTTAATCTGCATCTATAATTAACTCTGTTAATGCCACACATCCATTTGTTTTTTTCTCGGCTGCACTTCAGGCAACCAATTTATCATTATTCAGTCTTTACCTTCAAACAACAAACTATTTTTTTCTCCATTAGCGTCATATGAGGTGACATGTTCTTCAGGGCAAGGGAAGATGTTGGCCTGGCGGGTCGTTCCTCACTTTCCGTGAGGATTTTCAGAGATGCTTTTGCTAATCTGAATGAACAAACATCCTTAGGAAACACTCCTGTTTTCCATTTTCTGGACAGTCTGATTGTGTCTAATTAAAGTAAATGTTCTCAGAGACTTTCAGTTAATTCCCTTCAGTGGTGACAAATATCAACAATGAAATTTGCTTTTGTTCTCAGAGGTTTACAATTGTTCTGCCAAAACAGATGTACAACCTTCAATATTTTTGCAGGGTAAATTCTCTGTGGACCCATCAGCCTTAGAAGCAGGATTCAGTGCGAGACTTAAGAGACACAAATTAGGAACTTTGCAGAACTGACTCTAAAAACAGCATTCAGAGTTCTGCATGGTTAATGTCAGTGGATTTAAGGGTGATATTCCCAGAGGGAAAAGTTAGGTGGTTTTCAGGAGCCAAGGCTGTATCTGGCTTTCCAACACTGTTCCCCGCTCTTTGGCTTCATGGTTGGCTCTCTGATCTTCCTGGACAGTCTATATGCTGAGACATAACCTAAGAATCCTTACAGATACAGCAGGCCACAGCAGCATTACCATATTCACATAGGCAGTCGAGAGTAGCAGGGAAGACCAGACTTGGAAATAGACTGACTATACTTGGATTCAAATCCCATGCATACCACTGAGATTTCTGATGAGAATTTAATTAACCTATGCTTTGGTCTCTGTCTTTAAAATAGTGATAATAATAGTATGTTATTATAATTGTATGTCTCACAGAGGATCAAGTGAGTTAACATATAGAATGATCAGCACCTATTAGCTATTTTTTATATTATGAAATAATGATTCATTCTTCCATATTTAAAGACAAAAGTACATGCCATAATCACAGAAATAATAAAAGAGATATTAAATAATATCTCTCACAGTTTTTGCAGCACTTTAATCCTATGATCTCAATCCTCAAGCTCCTTTAATGTCACAGGTCTTTTGTCGGGTTGCCATAACAAATGCAGCTTAAGTGCACATTTTTCATAAACATGCATATTTTGTGCACAGTCTTCGGTTGTAGTGAAGTTTGGATTGCTAAGAGTGCTCAATCTGAGCTTGGTAAGATGGCACATACTTGTAATAGCAGCTATTCAGGTGACCAAGGGAAGAGGACAGCAAGTTCAAGGCCAGCTGGGGCAACTTATTGAATCCCTCTCTGTCTCTCTCTCTTCCTCTCTCTTCCTCTCTCTCTCTTTCTCTCTCTCTCTCTCTCAAAAAAAGCATTCAATCTGACCCATCTAAATTAAGGAGAGGCAGTTATGTGGGCTTTTATGCCAGACAAATTTGGAGAGCATTAGGCACTAATTAAACTAGCTGGGGCTAGCTGGAGGTTGCGATGGCTCTACTTTAGCCGCGCATAAAGGCATCCTGCGCACAGAGAATTAGGAAGCTGGAATAAGGGTCATTAGGATGTCATTTGCTACATTTTCATTTGATCAATTTATACTGTTTAATGTGGTGGCCTGGCTTACGTCCTTTCTGCAGGTGTTAACTCTTTGCCTTTGACTCTGTGATACATGTTTAGGACACGTGGCTGCCTGAGGGCGATCGCATGTGCTGAGGGAGGTGAGACACACCGCCAGGGAAACAGATCAGGTGCAGAGTTCCGTCACCGCAGGCACAACAAGATGATTGAAACTTTGGGACCTGGTAGTTGGAGGATGAGCTAGGTGCCCCGATTTCTGATGAAAAGGTCCTATGTATAAAACTGAGCTTGACTTTATTCCAGTATCTTGCTTCCTTATCTCTCCAGAAAGAGTGAATGAAGGTACTGGGTGATAACTACACAATAGAGTGAATGTCTAGCAGAGAAGTGAAAGGCACACTGCCATTAATCCCCCTCGGAGACGCCCCCTTGCCTCCAGCTCCCTTCTGCCACCACGACGACCCCTTCTGGGGCAGCTCCAGCTCCAGATGTCCTGCTCGGAGTCTGTGGTCGCGCTCCTGTGGCTGCCACCGTGTTGGGAACTGATTCTGAGCATTTACCTTTCATGGTCATTTGACGTTGGGGAGGATCCAAAGGTTATACAATGATAGATCCAGTGAAAAAGGTGACTGGGCACACAGTCTATGATCTGCAGCATTTCTGGGAGCCTGCCTGTCTGGTGGGTGCCACCCAGCAGCAGTAGTCATTGTATTTTTGGTCATACCTGATGGAGACACTCACAAAGGAGAACAGCCAGACTGCCTCAGAAAGGGCAAGAACAATGAGCTCTGTGTGTTCAAATTAAGGAGGGGTATTTTAAAGGCGATTAATGACAGTGTGTCTTTTAATGTATTTTTAAAAATTTAAGCACACTGTATTGTTTGATTATCCCTTCTCAATGACTTGACTGAGCACTTGTACATGATTGCTATTATTTCAGAATTCTTCACAAACAACAAATAACTCTCATTTTATAGAAAATGTGATTCCAGTTGTTATTCCAGTTGCCTGGGAGATTCTGTGAGTCCACGGCAGAAATGGAAAAAGCAAAGGTATGTCAACCTATGGAAGGCCACACTCCTTGCTGGCTCTTGGCCAGCTGTCCCTGCTTTGTCAAGAATGGCCTGGTTGAATAAATAATAAGTTTTCTTCTTGTTTTGGGAATGGCTAAGTGACCATCTAATAGAATGCACTGAATTATATTGCATTTGGACACTTAGAAGAGTTTATTCTCCAACACAAATAATAAAATCTTTAAAACTGAAGGCCATGTGTGTGGCTCCATACCACCCTGCCTCAATCGCCAAAGTACCTAATGAGGCTGAGCCGAGGCCACACCTTCCGTGCTCATCACTATCACCCAGGAGTTAGCACGGCAGAGAGTTTTCATATTATATTATGGAACAACAAATTGGCGAATGAATGAATGATTTAATGTATTGGAGAGGAGTTTCCCAGGATGATTCATTCTTTCCTAGGTTTTTTTTTTTTTTTTTTTGAGACAGGGTCTCACTTTGTAATCCAAATTGATCCTGAACTCACTCTGTAACCCACATTGGCTTCAAACACATGGCAATCCTCCTGCCTCAGCCTCTTGGGTGCTGGGATTACTGACATGCAGTACCACACCCAGATATTTTGTGATGCTGGAGGATGGAACTCAGGACCTCACAATTCCTAAGCAAGGGCTCTAATCCCAGATCTAAGCCTCTACACCTCTAGCCTTCCAGTTGCTTTTTTTTTTTTTTCAGTGATTAAAATCTAACCCTCTAAAAGAAATCTGATGGGTTACTAAAAGTTGGACTTTTAATTTTCTTGTTTTCATTACTGTTCTCCTCCCTTTAATAAATTCTCACCTTTTCAGAGGACAGGGCATATATTTGATTATCTTTGGCTAAAAATCATGGAGTAAAATTAGTTCAGCAGCAATAATAAATTAATTCAATACATCCATAATAGAAGGAAGCAGCATTAAAAATTAAAGGTTGGGGCATAGCTCAGTGGTCAGAGTGTTTGCCTAGCATGTCCAAGGCCTTGGATTTAACCCCCAAGCACCGCATAAAAATTAATCAGGTGGGGTACAAACCTGTAATCCCAGTACTCTGGAGGCTGAGGCAGGAGGACTACCATGAATTTAAGGTCAGCCTGAAGTACACAGTGAGTTCAGGACCAGCCTGGGCTACAGAGCAAGACAAAACAGTTTTTTTTTTCCAGTACTACTGATTGAACCCACAATCTTCTCAATGACCTACACTCCAGTCCCCTCACCTTTTTTTTTTTTTAATTGTATATTTGAGGCAAGGTCTCATTAAGTTGCTGTCACATGACACTCTTGCTAGGAGATGTGAACATCAATGTCTACTCACCCCAGATGGGCACAGCCGACAGACCAAAGTAATGATCACACTGAAGTCCAAGTTGGTAACCAAGGAGTTCACTGGTGTTACCTATGAGAGTACGAGAATATGAGAATACATACAGGGGCACGGGCCAGGCACTACCTAGAGAAGCATGGGCGACTCCAAGTGAAGTCACTCACTGAAAAGCCCGCCCCGCACGGACTCACAGAACTGCACACTGCCGCCCAGTTTCCCCTTCCTGGTCACACTGCCTCCCAGGACTCACCCTGCTGGTCAGCTGCAGTTCTGCTCAGAACTCAGCTCCATCTCTCCCGCTCTTGCTTCCTTGGTGTGAGTGCTACTCCTAACTCCAGGTCCCTGCTCAGGCGGGAGGCGTGTGCCATTTCTTAGAAGACACTCACTGGGCTGAGGGGAAAGGCCAGTGGTTAAAGTGCTCGCTACATCAGGGCAAGTCCCTGGATTTGATTCCCCAAGACCACATAAGCCGAGCTTGGTGGCACACGCCTGTAATCACAGCACTCAGGAAACTGAGGCAGGAGGACTGCCATGTGCTCGAGGCCAGCCTGGGCTACATAATGAGTCCGGACCCTGTCTCAAAACAAA
This sequence comes from Ctenodactylus gundi, assembly GCA_004027205.1. Lineage (NCBI taxonomy): Eukaryota > Metazoa > Chordata > Mammalia > Rodentia > Ctenodactylidae > Ctenodactylus > Ctenodactylus gundi. Next base: position 927,683 of record PVKB01000220.1, on the reverse strand, counting down.
ACAAAACAAAGAGAAAGAAAGAAAAGAAAACATACAGATGAGGCCAGTGCACTCTATCTAGCCGCTCCTACTGTGCATGCCTGTCAGCTGTCCAGCTCCCCTCTGGGGGGAGATGCGCTCTACAATATGTGCTAAGTTGCCCAGGCTGGGCTTGAATTTATGATCCCTATTTTGGGACCCAGGCTGCTAGGATTACAAGTATGTGCCACCACACCAGGCTTAAAAGAGGTAATTTTAAAGCCTTGATACCTATTGCCTTTCTTTGAAGGAAAGTAACTAAGATTTAAAAAATATTTAAAAATAAAACCTTAATCTGATAATGATCCTTAAATGTGGATAAAAAGCTCAAAATTTATATTTAAGCTTGAAAGTATAATTATGTATTAATAATGTATTCTTTGCAGCCATTAAGTTTTTTTAAAAGAAATGTTACAAATAGTTATGCTCCAGAAGCCATTATTAGTTTTGTCATTCTAATATAATTACAGAAAATGGGCATCAAATAAAGCTTATTAATGAAGTATGATATTTAGAGGCTAATTATCTTCAATTTTGCAACAGGGAGAGAGTCTATTTTTATTTATTGCTAAAAATTCACCTTTAAGATAACAGGTTCTGCTAATTGGCATAAGCATGCATAAGAAAGCTATGTAGCATGGATGTTAAAATGACTTTTGTTTTAAAAAATAGTAACAGCATTAATGTTAAGTAGTTTTTCTGCATGATCCTTTTTCAAAATTTATAAATATTTGCTTGGATAAAACTTTCTATTCTACAGTTTTCCCCATAGCTTGTGTATATTTGATGCTAATTTTATTCCTGTTTAGGAGATGAAGATTATTTAGATACAAAAATGCAAACAAGAGGAAGGGTATCTTATAAAAGCCTTCCATTTATATTATATATACACACATGTATGTATATATCACCACACCCAGCTATAATGACACGTACCTTGTTAATTATCTCATAATATGAACATCAATCACTAGAAAGTGGCTAGTGTACTATGTATTTCTAAATTTTATGCCTACCTCTTACCCCCGTACTAACCCACTTTCACCTGAAGACAAGGTTAAGGCAAAGATTAGGAGCTCTTGGAAACTGCAACATTTGTGTCCTGGAAAAATCTAAAAGTGAATGATCATCTGTAGAAAGGCTTGTACTTACAAAGCTGCATTGGTGGAAAATAGCATTTTCATCAATATATTTCTGGTTGACAGTTTCTTAGTAGAGTTATTGTCTTGAAAGAAACATTACCCGAAAGGTTTCTTACCAGGGATGCAACAAATTTAATGGAAAAAGGTAGATACTATAATATGCAGATATCAAAAATTCTCCAAGAGAAATGGAGAAATTCTAAATAGCTACCTTGTTGGAAGATCTCCAAAGCCTACAAACTATGAAAAGTAGTTTTGGTATGCAAGTTTTGAAAACCCAACTACATAAGCATTTAAAGAGATAACTTATTCCCTTTCCTTATAGTCTCAGAGAGCTAGGTTTATCTCCTAGCACAAAGTAGCTCCCCAATAAATATTTTTAAACTAACAGTGTAAGTGATGTGAAATATAAAATTAATTAAAGTTTGCAAAAATTTAAAAAACAGCACCTTCTTACATATGGATAATCTGTCATGGCTTCATTACATACACTCTATCCCTACCTTTCAGTGGAACTGCTACTATCAGGAAGCAAGCAAAACTGGCAGTGTTCCTGGAATACGCACAATATTTACATCAGCTACCATACGTCTGGTACTTGTTTAAGTACTTTCCATATATTAATTCATCTAATCTTCCTATACACCCTGTAGAGAAACTGAAGCATAGAAAAGTTAAAGGAATCACCATGATACAAGAGATTCTCAATTACCTAAAACTATTCTGAAGAACAACAAAAATACCTGGAAGACTCATACTTCCTGATTTCCTAAGTTACTACAAAGCTACAGTAATCAAAACAGGGTCTCTTACTGGCATAAAGACAGACAAATAAACCAATGGAATAGAATAAAGAGCCCAGCACTGTCGTGTATATGGTCAAACAATCTGTGACAAGGATGTCATGGGAAAAGGAAAGTCTTTTTAACACATCTTGCTGAGAAATGTGGATTCAGTTTAGAATCCAGTTGAGAGGCTAGAGGAACGGCCCAGTGGTTAAAGTGCTTGCCTAGCAAGCACTAAGTCAAACACTAAGTACCTCAGTTTGATTCCCTAGCACTACATAAGACAGGTGCGGTGGCACCTGCCTGTAATTCCAGCTCTCTGCAGGCTGAGGCAGAAGGGTTGCCACAAGTCCAAGGCCAGCCTGGGCTCCATAGTGAGTTGAGAACCAGCCTGTGCATTTGTAGTGAGTTGAGAACCAGCCTGCGCTAGAGAACGAGACCCTATCTCAAAAAAAAAAAAAGAATCCAGTTGAAAAAACTAGATATTTACATATAAAAGAATGAAATCAGACCCTCATCTTATGGCAATGCAAATCAATAAATAAATGGGAAATGAATTTAAATCTAAGACCCAATAAATTCATTTAATCTTCCTGTAGACCCTATAGAGGAACTGAAGCACAGAAAAGCTAAAGGAATCACCCACCATCACATACCCAATAAATTTAAATATAAAACCCCTGGAAGAAAATATAGGGATACATTTTAGTGACACTGGTCAGCAATGGTTTCCTGGATATGGCAGCATGTACACTCAGTTAACAAAATAAATATATACATAAATGGGGCATCCAACAACAACAAAAATTTGTGTATCAAAGAATCCAACAGAGTAAAAGTCAACCTACGAAATGGGAGCAAATCCTTTTATATCATGCCTGTTATAAAGAATCTAATGTCCAGAGTACATCTACCTCTCAACAACATAAAATCAATTAACCTAACTTTTAAATATGCACAAAAAATTTGAATAGACATTTCTCCAAAGATGGTATACAAATGGCCAACAAGCACATGAAATCACCTCAGAATATTTCTAATTATCAGGGAAAGGCAAACTAAAACCACAATGAAGTATTCCTTCCCATGCATCAAGATGATTAGTGTTTTAAAAATATGGCAAAGATGAAGAAATTGGAACCCTTGTGCATTATTAGTAGTATTATAAAATGGTGCACTAACTGGAAAACAGTATAGTGGTACCTTAAAAAAATCAAGAATTGAACTACCATATCGTCTAGTGGTCCCAAATCTGGATATAAAAAAAAAGAAAGCAGAATCTTGAAAAGAAATTTGCTTATCCATGCTCAGAGCAGTATTATCATAATAGCCAAAGAATGGAAGTAACTCAAGTAGTCCAGTGGATAAACAAAAAAATGCACATATATACAATGGGATATTATTTACCCTGGAAAAGAAGGAAAGCTTGTGATATTTGTCTTAGTCACTTTTGTGTTGGTGCAACTCAATACCCAATATACACAAATCATGGAGGAAAATGTTTATTTCAGCTCACAGTTTCAAAAGATCAGTCTATTTGCGGGTAGTCAGCTACAGTAGAAGCACACAGCAGAGGCAGAGGGTGGAGACAGCTCCTCAGAGCATTCCAAACAGGAACCAAGTCCAGGCCCAAAAGGAAGAAAGGAAATCTAGCACATATATTCTTCCAGATTCGTCCCAGCGATCTGCCCCTTCTGAGTCCAGCCTCAGTGTTTTACCCCTTCCAGGTTTAAGCCCCCACCACACAACTGTAATCTATAATCTACCACACATCTGTAATATATAATCAAATCCACACACCTGTAATCTATAATCTGCCACATGCCTATCTCCAACCACACACCCATAATCCACCCTTCCAAATCAGGCATCTTCTAACAGCACATGGTTCCATAGATAATCCATAACATCCCAATGCATGAGGCTTTGGGGAAACATTCCAAAACTAAACAATATTCCACCTCTGGCCCCCCAAAGACTCATGACTACCTTGTTATGCAAAATGTATTTAATCCTTCTCTAGTAGTTGCCAAAGTCTTAACAGTTCCAGCACTGCTAAAAAAAAAAAAAATCCAAAGTGTCCTCTGAGATCCAAGGTAGACTCTCAGCTGTGAGGTCCTGTGAAAATCACAGCAAGGTTAAACACCTCCAACATAGAATGGTACAGGGTAAACATTCCCATTCCAAAAAAGAGAAATAGGAGGGTAGAAAGTAAATGGGCAAAAATAAATTATAAATTCGGCAGGGCAAGGGTTAACTCTTGTAGTCCTGTATCCAGTACCCAGGGTAAACTGTGGCAAGATGTGGACTCCAAAGCGCTTGGGTGGCCCGCCCCTACAGCATCTCCACTGGCTCAGTCTCCATCTTCTGTCCTTTGGGCTGGCCTCACCCACAGCCTGCAGTTTTCCTCAAGGAACATCCACGCTCCTGACTTCTTCAAATTTTTGGAGCGCCCACTGCACCTTAGGCTTCTTCACAAATCCACGCATGCACTGTGCTTCCAGGGGCTCACGGCCTGGCCTCCAAGGCTCTCCTCTGAGATCCAGGTGGAAGCTGCCACGACCCACAACTTCTGCCCTCTACAAGCCCATGCAGCCCAGGCATGGATGCACGGATGTCATCTATATATCTATACAGATATAGATATAGATACATATATATAGGCAATACATGTTTACCATAAACTTGAGTATGTTATGCACATATGTATCACATCAATATTACAAACCTTTCTCTGTCCCATTTTTGGCCCTCCCACGCCCTCCCCATCCCCCTGTAACTCCCACTGCCACACTCATTTGGTCCTTGTGGTTTCCCAAATCAGAAAAACCATGCAATATTGAACATATTTAATCTTGTGCATCTGACTTAACTTTAAAATTCAAATCACCACTCATTAGCTCAGATTCCCACTCCTAGAATCAGTGAGGCCACTGATTTTGAGATAGTTGAATCCAGGTGGCTCTCTTTTTGGCGCTACAGGGAGCTCTGGGGACACTTATCAAAGCAAGGTCCTTTATATTTTCACCCTTTAATTGATAATGGGTGAGATCTTGCTGATTCCTGAGATAGCTTCAAAGCCTCTTTTTTATAGTTTGGATTGCAAGTACTTACAATTCTGATTAGAAAACAATGCTATCTTTGCAAAAAGTTTCCACTAGCAAGTCTTCATGCGTAGCATACTGTCATGGGAACGTAATGCTTTTGCTACTCTATTAGCTATTTTTCTTTCTCTAGAATAGAAATCCAATTTTCCTTTTGGAAACCTATTTCCACCTTCATACCTATCTTAGTAGGGTAACAATCCACATGCCCAGCAGTGAGCACATGACCCAGGTTAGGCCAATCAGGTTTCCTGGAATTCTGAACCTTAAGTACAGTGATGTAAAAGGGAAAATGGCGGCACCTCAGTTAAAGTACACTGACAGAAACCCAAATAATCCAAAACCCTTGACATTGTTTTGGTTCCATTCTTCAGTTCAGATTCTGTTTCTATTCTGTGAGCTACTGCTATTTACCCAATAAGCATTAACCTTCCACTAGCTTTGAGGCTTCATTTCATTAAGATCACTTAATTGCTTTTAAATAAAGATAAAATAAAACGAAAGGAAAACAGGAAGGCCATTTCTAGCTCCCCCCTCATGAGTGAATACTAACAAAGAGGAAAAGGGTGGTATATAAAATTAAAGCTACACCTTCTCCAATAAGTAAGCTAATCACATCCTTTATAATCCTACAGTTAACTTGGCATCCACATCTCAATGACATTAGTATACAATTGTTATTCATATATCAATGTTATATTACATGTGTTATGTATAGCATATTAACATGTTATGCATGATAGTGCATATATATATGTATCATGTTTTCATATATATTTGGGGTGTATATACAAACTACCATATATGAATATGGAGTGTATCTTACATATAGATTGGGGGATGTACTTGTTTAGCATGTATAAGAATCTGGGTTTTATTTCTAATACTTTTTTTAAAAGGTGTAGCAAAGGATATAATATTAACTAGGAAAAAAATTAAGTATTTTGTTTTGGAAAATAGTAATTCAAGCATTCATCAAGATACTAGACTAACATTTACTAAAATTAGTATCATTTTAAAAATAATACCATATTAAACTGAAAAATATTTTACTTGTAACTCCTTCATTATAGCTGATTTACTGATTTCTAAGTATCTCCTGCCCTAAAATAGTTTTCAAAGCTAACTCAAATAGAAAAAATAATAATACACTTAAACTATTTGCTCATGAAATAAAATTGGGACACATGTTACTTTTTGTGTTTAAAATTTTGGACTTGGAGAAATCACACTATGAAGGGATTATTAGTGGTTTATAAATGTGTGCTTATTAACATAATGAAAATGCATGTGTTTGTATCCAATTTCATTTCTTAACTTACAGAGATGTGGTAAAAGCACTGAGTAGCAAATGTCATCTCTCATGCGCTGCTAGCCTAGATTATAGGTAACTGTATCTGAAGTCCTGGAAAAAATTACTAAGCCTTCAGCATTCCCTTGTCAAAGGAATCATTGTGACTAACAAGCAGTAATAAATGACAAAAAGCAGAAATATGAATAGCTGTTTTACATTATGCCAGCTCTGACAGCTGTTTTAGCCTCCGTGTTTAGTCTCTAGTGATCTTAATTCTGGAGTAATCATTTTTAGAACCAAAAGGAAATATAGATGTAAGGGCCATGAAATTCCAAATTATTATTGTAAATTGCTTTGGGTTTTAAAAACAGAAATAAATGAAAGATATTACACTGTATAAAGAATTCATCATTTTGCAGCTTTTAAAATTGTCTTGAAAAATTGTTAACAGAACCAAAGAATATTCAGCTGTGTGTAAGAAATTATTTGGAAACATTAAATGACAGCAATGTGTATCTAGAGAGCTAAAGGATCCCTGACTTGCTATAAACCTTGCTCTGGTCAGCCCACTTGTACCTTACAAGAAGGCATAGTTCTAATATACAGAAAAGTCTTCTTCAGAATTGTATTTTTATTATTAAACAGAGCAGTTTGCTTAATCATTAAATTAAAAAATTATGCCATATCTGGTAGCATAGGTCTGTAACCTATCACTCTGGGAGGCTTAGGCAGGAGAACTGCAAATTCAAGCCTAGCCTGGGCAAACTTAGAAATATCAAAACTATTTTTATTATCCAGATAGCCTTGTATTAGGTGTTTTGAAACAAGCAGTGAATATGACATACTTGGTCCCTCACCTCTTGGAACTTAGTCTAGTTAGCGGTAAATACAAATATTAAACAAGTACATGCCAAAGATGCTTTGACAATGTAGATCAGATATTCCAGCAGTCTGAGGAAGAAGTAAGGCTTCTTTCAGGAAACAGCACGAGTCAGCAGAAACACTGGTCACAAAGCCCACGGTTCTCATCAGAGTTGGAGCCAAATCTCTGATCACCTTTCTGTGTGAGCTACTCTGAGAAGAGCGTCTGCTGCTTCCACTTGAGCATCTTAACTAGTACGCCACAAATGTCCATGAAGTGTAAAATCACTTTTGTTCAACATAGTCAAGGAACAAAACATTATTACGTCGTTTTAGGTTGATATGTGCAATTCATTTCAAACTGTGATTCATTTTTCTTAGGTAAGTGCATTTCTCAAAGAAGTATAATTTAATTATAACTAATGCCAGAGCTACCAAGACAATGAATACTGAAGTTTTTAAAAAAATGATTACAGTAAAAGACATTGTCATCAATCCCTCCCAAAATATGCCCTCACTCTGAATACAATGTATAACTCTCCTCACTTCCTGAAGCAGCTCTGAAACTCTCTTCCATGGGTGCCTTTATCATGGCGACCTCAATGTCCTGAATAAACTCAGAACATTTACCTCTCAGGGGAATTTTGACTTTGGGAAAGAGCCAAAAGTTGCACAGTGCCGGATCTGGTAAGCTGGGGGAGGACATACCACAGTGTCTGTCTGAGCCTGCCTTTCTGTTGGGTAGCACTCACCACATAGACAGACTGATGGATGGACGGATGGACAGATGGATAGATACATAATCACACTCGCAAAAGAGAACTTCCAGAAGTGCTTCAGAAAATGGCCAAGAATGATGGGATAAGTGTGTGTAAAGGAAGGGGAGTGCATTGAGGGGAATTAATGGCAATGTGTCTTTTACTGCAATACATTATTAGAAATTTAAGCACACATGACATTTTTTGATCATCACTTGTACATTTTTTATTTTAAAAAATTAAGAAAAGTCAGGCATGGTTCTACCTACATACCTGTAATCTCATACACTTGGGAGGCTGAAACAGACAGGTTGTAAGTTCAAGTCCAAATCAGACAATTTAGAGAAACCCTGTCTCAAAATAAAAGTTAAAAAGAGGTAGGAGTGTAGCTCAATGGTAACCTCATGAGTTTGATTCTCAGCATCAGAAAACTAAACAACCATAAAACATTTCATCCTTGAGGTCAAGCTAATAATCAAAACAAAAGGGTTATAATGTTAAAGACTAAGTAAGTTATTGCTCTCAAGGAGTTTATCAGAAAAACTAGCGTTCTACAAAACTGTATATGCTTAAAACAAAAAAATGATTAGGATTTAATCTTTGACATGTAGGACTAACCTAGTAGCATAGTTAGCTTATGCCATTCACCTCCACAAATGTTTATTAAGTAGCTACCATGAGGTAGCCACTACACGTGGCCTTGTCGGAAGAAGTAATGCATACAAACTATCTAGACTGAGCTAAGAAAGGAAGTGTTTGGGAACTATAAAAATCACTAGCACTTATTGCAGTTGGTGCTACTAAAATATCTAGAGTTTAATCCTTGCATTTGTACAACCAAACATTTAATTTTAAAACCTGGAAAAATTGTAAGAGAATGTTTAAAAGCCATGGTAAGAGGCACAAAGTATTTTTGGAGCATACAAGAAATACTAGTGCCTAGGGAAATCAAAGACGGAACTGCAGAGATATCTTTGAGCTACAATACAAAGGATAAGTGAGATAATGTATAGTAGTATTTTAATTAATAAAGTATAAGAAACTTTTCCCCATATAATTCTCTCATCACAAACTAATATGCTCACGATGTTATTTTCAATTTTTCTTTTTTCTTTTTTGAGACATAGTTAGGCTCTCTGTAGTCCAGGCTGGTCCTGAACTCACTTATTTAGCCCAGGCTGGCCTTCGACTCACTGCTGGCAATCCTCCTGCCTCAGCCTCCTGAATGCTGGATCACGGCATGCGTCACCATGCCTGGCTTATGTGGTGCTGGAGAGCTGAAGTGAGGGGCTTGTGCTTGCTAGGTAAGTGCGCTAACCAGTGTGCTACTCCTCCAACCTCATGCCATTCTTTCATTATGCTGAAATGCAGGAATGAGAACGTATCATACTCTCAACTGTGGTTTGAGAACAGATTAATTTTAAGTTCTTACAAAAGTGAAGGATTGTTTTTGTTTACCTCAGACAAGATACATTATGATTTACTCCCTTTTCTTTCTCCCTTATTCACTATGGTCTGATGATGTTGGACTTCTACATCCTAGAAATGCCACGCTTCTACCCCAGGACCTTTGCCCATATTGTGCTCACTGTGCTTTAAATGCCTGAAGTATGCAAGTCTTGTATAACTGTATATCTTCTACATTTATTAGGCCCTAACAAATATTTTTAAAATTAATTATGTTTGGCTAACCACATTTTTACTTCTGAGATTGTTTTATTTTTCTATCAAGAACAGGCAGTAAAAGAAACATGGAACTCAACAGAGATAGACTATTATTATCTTAAGTCAGTCATAATTCATAATTGAGACTTTTGTATTATCATAATATATTCATTATTTATGAAGGTTAAAATAGAAAAAAAAAGACTAGGAGGTTTACATGCTTAGGCCCCCTCCTGGCCCTCACTCAGGGGCTTTCCTTTTTTTCTGTATTCCCTCTCAGAAGGTGACCCACATGGGGCCCCTCTGGGCTTCCTGACCAACTGTTTTTCTTTTCTTTTCTTTTAATTCAATCGTGTCCTGCTTACTTTTAAAAAAGAAAGATGAGGAAATAGTATTTAATGTTATTGTTTTATAATGTGCTAGAAATCAGTTAGTGTTTGATAAAAAATATGAGAAACTTTTGCAGGTAGTTATTTTACAGATTCATCTGCACTGTGGCATAACTTAATCAGTATAAAGACTTTCCTGATGAATATTTGCTTTGCCATTGGACACACTATAAAAGCAACTTTATAATATCTTTTACTTATATCGTTTGTTAAGAGTTTAGCATTTTTTAAAAGAAGATAGAATCTCAATATGTTGTCAAGGCTGGCCTTGAACTCCTGAGCTCAAGCAGTCATCTTGTCTCACCCTCCCAAAATGCTGGAGCTACAAGCAATGCCATGGGGATTTTGCACTTGGCACTTTAAATAGATGCTTTAGAAAATCTTAACACCAAATTATCTTACCATGTTTTGCATAGCAATGTCTGTCACATACCACTAAAACAAACGTGAACACCACTTATCATATACATGACCATGAGGTATGTTTTGTCAAAAGCTTTACATACATCAACCCACTTAATGTTCCCAACAGTCCTCTCAAGAAAGTACCATCAATGCCCTGTTTAAAATGAGGAAACTAAAGCAAAGAGAATAAGTACCTCACCCAGAGCTACACCTGTGCATGATTTCTTCAGCTCTGAAGCCCAGATAACTGCTACTCAGTATTCCCGCTACCACTCCTTTGCTATACTCTTCTTCCCCTCTTCACTCTGGAGCTACAAACACATCATGAAAAATCACTTTGTAAACACATACACATGCCTAGATGCACTGATACCCTGGAAATGTTGCTGGGATACATATGCACAAAATATTCAAGTTCAATGTAAACATTATGTAATATATATGTAATATATATATATGTAATATGTAATATGTAATATATATATATATTACATATATATAATGGAAAAACAAAATGCAGTGCTTTAAGGTTTTAAAAATATCTCTCCTATAAAGTCTAAAAATTGTTAAATAATGTGAGGTCAGTTCAAAATCTTAGCACTGCCACATGAAGTGGTCTAGGAAGTGACACTGTAAGATGGTAGAATAGGAAGCCTTGAGCCCTCCTTCCCTCAACATACTAATTCAGGAGCAACTGGCAGGTTAATTTCTTCTGTGAGAAACCCAGACACTAACTGATAGATAACTGTATTATAGGCAAATGCAAAACCTGACTCATCAAAGCTAATAGAGAGAAATGGGATACCTTTTTACCAGAATCCCTACCCCTGGCATAGTGAAACGGAGTCAGGAAAATCTCTCTAGCTCCTATATTCTTCTCAGAGAGGAAAAGGATTAGTTTGCTCATCATGTGCTCCAATTTTCCCAACAAGTGTTTCCTTAGAGAATTCTTTTCTGTCTGCCAGTCTTGGAGATGTGACTGGCCTGGCACAACTGACCTGCCTGAAACAACAGGAAGACGTTTTTGCTGGTAGACACCACACATCCTCCTGTGCTCAGCAGACAGTGAGGAGACAACTGTCCCAGCTTCCTAATTCTCCTTGGAGCAGAAAAGAGCAGACGCAAGCCCTCGGAATTTCTGGCTAGGTTGATTATTGGGGGTCTTTTCCCGCACAAGACAAGCCAGTGAAGACTGGGATGGCTGTCTGCCCTGTCAAATGAGTAAATGCCAACACCAACAGAGTCAGTGAGAAATCTGTTTCAATATTGCAAAATGAAGAGCACGGAGAACTGAGACGGTAATGGCTGTACAACACCATGCATGAATTTACACTTACAATGCGGCAGTGTTACTTCCCCACGGGGAATACATCCCAAGACCCCTAAATGCCTGAAACTGCAGGTAATTATATGTTGTAATGAAAGTTATGTGACTGAGATCTCTTACTCTCTAAGATGACTATGTAAATAGCAGGGAGCATATACAACACGGATACGCTAAACAAAAGGATGTTGCAGTCCTGAGTGAGACAGAGCAGGAGGTGTAACTCAGAATGGGAAAGCACAATTTAGTTTATGAACTGAATTCACGCACAGGTGTAGCTCTGGGTGACTTACATATTCTCTTTGCTTTAGTTCCCTCATTTTAAACATAATATTGATGGCCCTTTCTTTCATAGAGGACTGTTATGAGTATTTAGTTGATAAGCTGGAATTTTCCATTTAAGATCTTTAACCACGGGCGACTTTGGCTAATTGAAACAAGGAAAGAGAAACCATGAATAAGGGATGGGGCACAAACTGTGGCTAAGACAGTAAATCTTATGCTGTGTGTACCACGGTAAAAAATGCAAGAGAAATTAAAGTTTTAAAAATTCATTTGAAAATCAATTGCAGATACCTATTTTCTAATAAGAACATTCTCCATTATACCAAAGAAATCTAACACTGATACAAGAATATTTGTTTTTTCCCAAAATTATTCTTTTTATTAACATGTACTGGTAAAACATAATAATTACATTCAACTCGGGGAGCTGGTGCATATTCAAATCACATCTTCGATCATTTTTACTTCCTGCACTCCTGTCCTCCCATTTCTCCACAAATTCTATCTCCCTGTTTCCTACAATCTCTTTTTAAAACAATCTCTTTATTGTGCTCTTACTTATTTACACTTCAGTTTCTAATATGTAATTTACACTTAAAAATTAAAAACAAAATAAAATTTAAAATAGTGACATTGTTTTACAGAGTCTATTTACTGTTAACATTTAAGCATCCAAATGCTCTCTTAAAATGTTTTTAACAAATGAACACACATTATATATATGCATATTCTAGCTTTTTAGTTTATTTTTTTGAGCAACAGGACACAATACAAATCCTATAACAGCATTAAACATGCTTTATAAAAATAAGAGTGTAGGAGCAGAAATGCTGAGCTGCAAACAACAAGGGTATGAGTCATAGAATATTAGGACAAGCTTCTCCACCAGGAATGTAGATTTGATTGCATGTGACTTATGTCAACTTTGGAGAAATCAAGAGCAAAACGTAAAGCAAGGCAATGGAGATGTTTCCAAATGAGCCATTCAGCCTTTAAGGCAAGTTATATGGCGGCAACTGAAATTCAAAAGGAAAGCATCAACATGCCAGATTTACCATCTTTAAGTTATATATCACTTGCTCATTCGTTCCTTTAAAAGGTCAGAAAGCTTTATTTTTAAAATCATAACAACACTTCAAAAATATTATCACTCTGGTCATGTAACAATTGTAAAAACTTTAGTCAGTTACCTATTCAGGACACTTAAATTCTAATACCCACTCAGTTGGAATAAATAAAAGATTAATTTTTATATTTCCCATTCACCAAAACAGGATTCCCAACCCTGAATCAGCAAGGTAACAGATAACTTACTGCTTTTTCTAACATGTATCAACACCTTTGAATCTTTTGTAGTGAATAGTACTTACATCTTATTTTGTGACTAGATTTAAATGTGTTGGTACTAAAGCATATACTAGGAAGTTATTTCCTTGGCTGAATTTTAAATTTGGCATAAAGTTAAAAATCTAACAGAACACTGAAAAAAAATAGGTAAATGGTAATTTCCTTAAAACATTCAACAAGAATAGAGTCAAGGGATTCTGCATAGTGATGATATGGTTTCAGAACTTTCAAGATCTAATTTAAATAAACTTAGTACAGTCCAAATAATGACGACATTTCAATGTCAAAGAAAAACATTTTCAGCATGATGTAAACAGCAGTTACTGGCCACTTAGGTTCATATATTTAGGCTCATTTGCTTGCTGCTGATCAAAAGGAAAAAGGATTTATTCAAAGCTAGTTCTGAGGATGACACCAAGATACCATTTCACGGTGTACAGATATGTTAAGGTTTATTTCTTACAGCAAGGAATGGTAGGGAAAAAAATACAATGAGACCATAGATGATACTGTTTCATCTTTTCCTGGACCCAGACCTCCCATCCCTTGGCTGTGGAAAGGAAACAGGACTTACACCTCTTGGTGCCAGCATCTGTATGTTTAGTCCATTTATCCGAGTTGAGAAGTGCCGGTAGCAGTTACGTCCTAGGTCTGGAGGGGCTACTTATAGCAAAAGGAAAAACACAGTAACTTTTAAGGTACTATTTTGCTGTGCCATGTCTCATCTAGTTGTCCTTTGTAGAGTTCTGTCCTCTCCCTTTGCCCATCACAGGGTGATTTCCCCTCCCTATGCCTTTTGCCCAACATTCTAAATTCTGCAGAGATGCCACACCTAAATTATTAAGATGCTCACTGCATAATTCTTCTTTAAAATACAGATCCTAGAACATCTGATGGCCTTTAGAATGTAGAGCACCCCTACTTATTATTTAGTCTGTGCATCAACTAACACAGAGCACATAGACTGATATGAGGTTAACTTGCAGAAAAGTACAATTTCTGTCTAAAGAACCACAGGAACTAGTTACAGTAAGCCAAGGTCAACTGAAATGCCCCAGCTGGAGATAGAAAGGAAAAACATGCGCTGGGTAACAAAGACCCCTCCCCCAGCATGTAGTTTTCCTACCTGAGAACCTCAATTTAGAGATTTTATGAGGATAGTCCCTCCATCTTCCTAGAGCTGACCCTTTAGTAAAACTGATTTCCTTCCAATCAACTCTCATCTCCCATGTACTGACTTTTCAGGAGTGAGTGGATGAGCCAGGGTCCATTAATAACACAGTGGAATAGAAGTTTCCAGTTCTCATTCCCTCATAAAACATCACTTTAAACAACTATCCATGCAAGAAAATAGCTTTAGAAAAGCTAAGGTATCCAGATGACACATTATAGCACCTGGGTGATGCATGGATATACATCCATTGTCCCATTGATGCTGAGAGTTCGAACCAGGGTTTGTATTCTGCCAAGGTTGAAGAATAAACACTGCAAACAAAGATAGTTTGGAAGCAGAAAGTAGACTTATTGGAGAAGCGTAAAGGGAAGAGGAAGAGAACAATGGAAACTACACCAACAAGTGGAGAAGAAGCTATAGTGCCTAATACTTAGCAGTTACAGTCATTTTTATAGTTTTTTCTAGAGCTCATACATACTAATTTTCTTATACAAAGCTGGCTTTTACTGACTGGCAGCCCCCCCCCCCCCCAAGTGGGGAAGTGCAATTGGAGTCAAGTGGTCTGGTTTCCTGATTCCTGGAAAGAAAAAAGCATTCAGGTTAATTGGGGAAGCCACTCACCACGGTGTACAGGGCATGGGATCTTCATTTCCCAGCCAATGCACCAATGTCAGAGTAAAAGTCAGTGTCAAGTAATCAATTAGCATGGCCAGTCAATGTTAGGGTTTCTGGGCAGGGTCCATTTAGACACAGTCTGAGATGAAACCACTGGCAGCTTAGTGGGTGGGAACTTTATGCTATCAGCCAGGTAGTGGAGGTGGCAGTAGGAGAGGCAGTGGGGAAAGAAGATAGATGACACTGGTGGCCATCAGGTGGACTGCATTTGCCTGGTAACAGGAAGGTATAGAGGAAAGAGATGTTGGGCCAGATACACAGGCCCCATTGGTATCAGTGAGACAGCTATTTCTGCTCTGAAAGTGAATTTTTTTCAACTTGTAAGAGAATGATAACCAAACATCCCCGAGAGAGAGAGTTGGGATCACTCTGCCTTTCCTGAAACTAGCTGCGGCAGGGTTGCTGGGCCACCACAGAGACCTAATCAGTGCGTTTGAAAATAAGTCTAGGTCTGGAGGAATAGCACAACAGCTACAGCACTTGCCTCATAAGTGCAAGGCCCTGGGCTCAATTCCCCAGCACCACGTAAGACGAGTGTGGTGGCATGCCTGCAATCCTAGCACTTGGGAAGCTGAGGCAGGAGGATTGCAGTGAATTTGAGGCCAGCCTGGGATACATAGTGAGCTGAGGATCAGCCTGGATTATAGAGTGTGACCCTGTCTCAAAACACAGTATGTCTATAGAAATTATACCAACTCATATATAAAGAAAAAAGCCGAGAGAGAGAGAGAGAGAGAGAGAGAAAGAGAGAGAGAGAGAGAGAGAGAGAGAATGTATTCAAGACTCTGGACGCTGTCAAATTGTTTAACATACAGATAACTGGTATTTGAGAAAGAAAGAAGAGAGAGGAAATATAGGGCAAAAGAAACATTTGAAGAGAAAATGGCCGAGAATTTTCCAAAATTAATAATATATACCACAGAACAAATCCAAGAGATTTCAGGATAATGCCCAACCAGGACAAATATTCCCCCAAACAAACAAACTTCCTAAATATACCACAGTCTAGCTGTTAAAAACAAAAGACAAAGAGCCAATCTCAGACATGCAAAGTTAAAAACTGTAATAATTTTTAATTTAGATTAAAATTTTTAATTTTTAATCTACATTTAAAATTTTTAATCTATATTTTTAATTTAGATTAAAGTAGTATTAATGGATCTCAGCTGGGAAAACTACATGCTAGGTGGGGTCTTTGTTATCCAGGGCATGTTCTTCCTTTCTATCTCCAGCCGGGGCATTTCATTTGACCTTGGCTTACTATAGCTAGTTCCTATAGTTCTTTAGATATAACTAAAGTTATAACTTCCGAAACAAAAACTTCCAATCCAGAATTCCACATCTAGTGTGTTACTTTGTCATTGCAGGAACAGAAGGAATACCCAACATCCAGAAGAAAGAGAAAAGTTTTATTTTAGCGCGCAGTTTCAAAGGTCTCAATCCATTCGTGGCAAGATGGCTATACAGTGGAGGCATAGACAGAACAAAGTTTCTCATGGCTTGGCAGACAGGAAGCCAAATGGGACACAGTGGATACCCTGCTAGGTTCTGTTCCAGTAATCTGCCCCTGTAATCCGTCGAGCCCCAGTGACCCACCACTCCCAACCAGGCCCACCTCTTAACAGCACATGGCTCCAGAGGTACTCCACAACATCCAAATACATGAAGCTTTGGGGGTCATTCCAGAACCAAACCGTAATACCTGGTGAGAATATCTATCACAGCCACAGGAGAAACGAAGATTTTTAAAGAAAAACAAAGTTGGTTTAGCAGATCTATTGTGTAAGAAATATTAAGGGAAGATTTTTAGGCGAAAGTAATATTATGTCAAACAAAAATAGACTTACCCAAAAACATAAGAGCAATGAAAATGAATAAGGGATGGTAAAATAAAGTTCTTTCACCCATTTTCAACTGATATAAAAGATAACTGACTAGCTAAAATAATAGTGATGCATTGGGTATTTCTAGCAAATGAAAAAAGGGGCAAAAATGATAGAACATAACTAGAAATAAGTTGTCATAAGAACTTTATAACACACATGAAGCAGTATAATAACATTTGCAGTAGATGGTGACACACATGTCACATCTTTAAGGTTTCTCTACAGAAACATAGCTAGAAATACACACACATAGAGAAACACACACACACACACACACACACACACACACACAACAAGCCAACAGAAAAAAACAGAACAAAATTTCTTTTAAAATGAGCAAACAGGAAGCTGGAGGAATGGCACAACAGTTAATGCCCTTGCCTAGCAAGCTCAAGGCCCTGAGTTGACTCGCCCCACATAAACCGGGTGTGGTGGCACATGCCTGTAATCCCAGCACTAGGAAGACTGAGACAGGAGGACTGCTGTGAGTTCAAGGCCAGCCTGGACTATTTAGTGAGTTCAGGACCAGCCTGGACTATACAGTGAGACCTTGTCTCAAAACAAAAAACAATAAACAGAAAAATTAAAACATGGAATATACCTTTTCAAAACCCAGCCAGACCGAGAAGATTTTAATACAAAGCTCAATAACTGCATTAAATGAGTGGTTTAAATACATTAATCAAGTGAGATTATCAGACTGGATAAAAATGTAATGTTAGGAAAGGTAAAAGGAAAGCAAGGACAGAATAGGGAGATGGGTCTGGTAAAATCAAATTGGAAACCTGACATTAGCTGAGGACTGGAACAGCAACTGATCACAGCTCCTTTGTTCTCCAGCTCCCTGGTTAAACCTGTAGTGAACAAAATTCATGGGCTTTGTCCACACAAAGGGACAAAAGGTGGTGGAGGGCCTGAGTTGTCCACTACTGTCTCTTACCACCACTTAAGAGCTGGTACCGTAAATGCTGCACAAATCACTGAGTTGAGATGGCAGCACCAACCCTGAGGCCCACATGGAGATAAAAAGAGAAGCCAGAAGTTCATGAAATGAGGCTTGTTAGGTAGACTTTCTCGGTCAGAGACTTCCCTCCCCACCTGCCCTTGCAGGGAGGGGCTTTTGTCTATCACTTACAATAAATCCAACTTTACTCCATAAATAACTTCAATGTGTGGTAAGTTCTCCAATTCTAACACGTTTCATGTTTGATTCAAGAGTCAAAAGTCCACCAAAGACACCAGTGAGAACTATATATTGTCTAAAAACAAATCTACTTTATGAAGACACATTTATGTTTCCCCTATTTATATGCACAATACACAACGCTTACACTGAATTTGAGTATTTTGTGCACATATATATCATGTCACTTACAAGCCCTTCCGCTCTCTCTTTACCCTCCCATACTCTACCCCTCCTCCCTAACTCCCATTATCCCTCCCCCATTTAGTTCTATGAAATTACTGTATTCTGGGTTTCTAATATTAGAAGAAACCATTCAATATTTAACTAAATCTGACTCACTTCACTGAACATGATGGTCTCAGGTTGCATCCATTTACCTACAAAAGCTTCGAAACTGTCTTTATATGAGATGAATAGTACTCTATTGGGTACATACACTACAATTTTTGTCTGCTGACGAATAGTCTGGTACCTTCTCCATTTTAGCTATTGTTAGTTCTAGGTGTAATCAGAAACTTTCTCAGTAAGACACACAATGTAAAAGAAATAGCTCCCAGAATCAATACAAGGAATTATATCAAATTAAAAGTTTCTGCATGGCAAAGGAAATTATCAATACAGTGCAGACAGAACCAACAGGATGGGAAACATTTTTCACCATCTATACCTCAGATAAGAGGCTAATAACTAGAATATACAAGGAATTGAAGAAAAACAGATCCCTCAAGTTCAAAGACCCGATTAAAAAACAGACAATGGAAATGAACAGACAATTCTCAGATGAAGAAGTTCAAATGGCCAGCAAATACATGAAGAGATTTTCAACATCCTTAGCCATTAGAAAAATGCATCACGACGATATCATCTAACCCCGGACAGAATGGCACATATCAAGAAGTCGAACAGCAATCAATGTTGGCAGGGCTGTGGGGAAAATGGAACCCTCTTACACTGTTGGTGGGATTGTAAACTGGTACAGCCACTATAGAAGACAGTATGGAAATTCCTCAAGAGACTGAAAAATATACCCTTTGATCCAGCAATCTCTCTTCTGGGAATCTTTCAAAAGAGTTCACAGCATCATATAAAAGACACTAGTAATTAAAGTTTAAATAATGGAAAAAGGCATATGTAAACATGAACCAAATAAACCCATACTGATATTAGACAATGCATATTTCACTAATAAAAAGGATAAATTCTCTAAAAAGATGTAAAAATACCATATATGCATAAACCTAACAGCACAGATCCAAAATACATGAAACAAAAATCAGCACAATCAGGTCTGGGGGTTTATGGAAGTGATATAGTGCTTACCTAATATGCACAACATTCTGGGTTCAACCTCAGTACTACACACAAACAAACAAACAAACAAACAAACATTATTTGACATTAATTGCCAGAAGGAGCTTTTCAATCAATAACTTCTACGATTACTTGACAGAAAAACCAATGGAGACATTGTCAGCCACCTTGATCTAATTGGCATTTTCAGAACACTACACCCCAAAACAACAGAATACACTTTCTTGTCCAGTACACATAGGATAAAATACACTACCATTTGAGCATAAAGCAAACATTAACAAACTTAGAAAGAAGATTATACAAAGTATATCTTGGTCCATCAAAATTAGAAATCAAAAACAAAAAGATATCTGAAAAATATCCAAATATATGAAAATTAAACCAGACTTTAAGAAATGAGTCATACAAAAAAGAAATACAAACAAATTTTACATAAAAATATGTCAAAATGTGAGAGTGAGAGCTACACCAATGCTGAGACAATAAAGTATGATGCTCTTATGAGAAGAGAATGGGCTCAAACAATCCCACCTATTGCTTCCTTTAAGACTTAAAAGAAACTAAAGACAAAAGAGAAAATTAAACCCAAAGCAAAGAGAAAGTAGAAAACTAAGTGCATAAAGCTATAAAATTACAAGTATAAATGAATAAAGTCAGTGAAATCAAAAGCAAGTTTTTTAGGGGGTAAAAAAGAACATTGGTATATCTCCAAACTGATGAAAACAGAGAATGGGAGAGCTAGAAAGGGAGGAAAAGAGGAGGATACAAATTCTCAGTTATCAGTAACAAAGAAGATCACTAAAGATCACATACATTAGCAATTAAAAATTAGTAAGATACTAGTACATAAAATCCTGAACCCATAAATGTGTAAACCTAGGTGAAATAAACCAATTCTTTGAGGCACAACTACCAAAACTCATTCATGAGAAGAAAATAACCTGAATTGTCTCGTAACTATTCCACAAAATTTAATTCATAATTTAAAGCCATTCAACAAAGAAAAATCCAGGCTTTATAAATGGCTTCAATGGCAAATTTTTCCAAATATTTAAGGAAAAAAAAACATTTCAGCACAACCTCTCCTAGAAAACAGAAAAATAGAAAATCATTCTGAATTCATTTTAACACTCTTAAAAACCCAGTAAGAGCATATCAATTGATGGAAAAATGAAAATTCAACAGCAATTTATATTAAAAATTCTCAACATACTAAGAAGAGAAACTTTAACCTGAAGAAAATCCATTTATCAACCAGATCTAACGGTGAAAGACTGAATAATTTCTCTTTAAGTTCTAGTACAAAGTAAAGATATCCTCTATTTCCATAATGATTCAACATTCCAATGGAAATCTTCGTGAAATAATGCAAGAAAAAATATAACAATAGAGAGAGGAAGGAAATAAATCTGTGTATATACAAACATGATGGCTTATATAAAAAGTTTGAAAGAATCTATTAGAAAGTTATTAAACTATCAGGGTTGAGCTTATGCAGTAAAAGGTCAACCTAAAAACTTCAACATTACTTCTGCATACTAAAGGGAATGATTACATTTAAAATAAAAAGAGAAAAAATACTATTTACAATATTCTCAAAACAAGAAAAATAATTATGCATCAGTCTAACAAGATAGATGCAAGATCTTCATTACAAAAACTACAGTGTGGATGAAAAATTAAAAAGTCACAAATAATTGGAGAGTTACAGCATGATCATGGATTGGAAGATTCACAATTGCTAAGATGATGTATCTATAGGTTTAATGTAATCCCGATTGAAACCTCACAGGTTTAAAAAATGTTTTTAATGTTAACAAAGTGAGGCTAAACCATGCACAGAAAGCCAAAATAAAACTAGAGCTAAAAAATTTTTAACAAGAACAAAGTTGGAAGATTTAAATTATACAAGCCTTTTGGTAATTAAATTCAACCATAATGCACTGGTAAAAATTAAGTAAAACTTCATTATGTTAAATATTTTTTCTTTGTTTTGAGACAGGGTCTCACTCTGTAGTTCAGGCTGGTCCTGAACTCACTATGTAGCCCAAGCTGGC
This sequence comes from Ctenodactylus gundi, assembly GCA_004027205.1. NCBI lineage: Eukaryota > Metazoa > Chordata > Mammalia > Rodentia > Ctenodactylidae > Ctenodactylus > Ctenodactylus gundi. Next base: position 906,014 of record PVKB01000220.1, on the reverse strand, counting down.
CTAGATCTCACAGCAATGCTATTACCTCAGCGTCCCAAGTGCTGAGATTGTAGGCACGCACTACCACACCTGACTCATTATGTTAAATATGGAACATACTTAAATCCAACTAATTCAAATGTTCAGTATTTTTTAGACAGCCTACTTGTGCTCATAACAAAACTAGGCAACTGTCAATCATCATGTTTCATTTCAGGCTTCAGGAACGCATCATATAGAATCCTAACTTGCACACTTTATTTTTAAAATTTATGTAACTTTAGAGAGGAGAGGCTTGCTTCTGCTCCTAGTTTCAGGTCTCAAGTCCATTCATGGACAGGTGGCAGTGGTGGAAGGGCTCTGACAGAAGGCCTAGCTAGAAAAAAAGCTGTTCATCAGCAGACAGATAGCAGAGACAGCAAGAGGAAACGTGGAGCTAGAATCTACTCCTCCAGGCCATGACCCATTGAGCCCTCCCTTCCAAGTCAATCTCCAGTGATCCACCTCTTCTGACCAGGCCCCATCTCCAAATAGCACAGGAAATCAATGGATTAACCCCCACGATTGAACCACCTTCCAAACATGAGGACTTCAGGGCCATTCCAGACCTAACCAATCAGTCTTTATGGAATAAAGACTGATTTAGGGGTGGGAGTATGGGGTAGAACCTAGGTGTACTTTACCATTAGGTATTTTCCCAGTTCTTACCCTTTTTATTTTTGAAATAGGGTCTAACTAAATCGCTTGGTTTTTTTTTTTTTTTGTCCTGAACTTGTAATCCTCTTGCCTCAACCTCAAGTACATACCGTAATGTTTTGAAATGGTATGTGTATATTGTGGAATGACTGAATCAAATTAACTAACATTACCTCATAGGCACTGTTTGGATGCATAGTAAGAATACTAAAAATCCACTCTTACAGCAATTTTAAATGATAATACATCTTATTAACTTTATTAACTACAGTCTCTGTACACTAGATTTCTTATATGCTAGATTTCTTGAACTTCTCCTGACTTGACTCTTTGTATTATGAGAATGGTGTTTTATCATTCTTCAGTAAGTTTTTTTTTTTTGCCACATGTATGTGGAATCATGCAGTATTTCTTTCTGTTTCTTGCTTCACTTCACAAAATGTCTTTCTGGTTCATTCATGTTATTTCAAATTACAGTATTTCCTTTTTTCAAAGGATGAATAGTATCTATATACCTATATTTATGTGTGTGCATGTATCTCGTATACTCTTTAATTCATTCACTGATGGACACTTAGGTTGATTATTTTGGCTACTGTGAATGATGCTACAGCGAACATTGAGAATACAGATGTCTCTTCAACATACTGCTTTCATTTCATTTGGATATATACTCAGTAGTGTGACTGTAGGGTTATGTTGTAGTTTTTTGAGAAGTTTCCAAGTATTTTCACATGTTTATACTAATTTATACTCCTACCATCAACAGTCACACAGCTCAATCTGAATTCAATGTAAAGTTCTAGTAAACAAAACAATGTAGCATGGCTTTAAAGAAGACATAAAAGTAGAATAGAACAGAAAATACACAAACAGAACCATACAAGTATAATCAACTGATTTTTGCTAAAAGTGTAAAGCCAACTCAACAAAAGGTGATTTTTCCACAAAGGGTACAAAAAATGTTACCTTGATACATACTTCAAATCTTATGTGAAGAGTAAGAAAGGACCACAGAGCAAGTTCAACTGTAAAATTCTAAAACTTTTAAAAGAAAGCACATTTGAAATTGGGTTTGCAGAACGTTTAGATATAACACCAAAAGTAAATTCAATGATAGATGGGATTTTAAAATCAAAATTAAAAACCTTTGTTCTGTAAAAAGCAGTATTAGCATGCAATCAAGGGGGAAAATATTTGCAAGTCAAATATCTGATAAAGGATCTTTTCTTAAACGTGCTTAGATACATACTGTTGATTTTTCTTCCAAATACATTAGAGGGCTCTGACTGGACCTTCTACTTCTGAAACCTTTCTGAATAAAAGTGGGAACAAATTCTCATATTGAAAATGGTGGCAGATTTAGAAGTATATTTCTCCTTAAAAATTTATTTTTCATTGCAACAAGTTATTTTCGCAGTTTGTATTGGAAAAAGTGCACACGCCCAGCAGTTGGTGGAATTGTGATACTGAAACACAACCAAACAACTCCAATTCCTTTCTTTTACCTCATACCCAGGTGTAATCCAAACAAATGTATTGCTTTTAAAAAGATAAATTATGCCATTTTACTTGCCACTAGTATCAAACCATAAGACAATCAGTCATTACCACTGGGAACCTATCACTACACATTCAGACCACTGCCATTGCTTTATAATTGGTTTATTTAACGCTTTCTCCCATGGCAGTTTGATTTTCCTTAGTCACTCCTCTTCTCTTGCATTTCAGATGCAATGATGAGAAACCAAGTCAATACACTTCAAGACCTTCAATGAGTCATTTTTACTATATCTACTAAATTCAATTTCCTATTTCTCTCCACTCCAATTAGGATAATTCTTTAATTTCCTCACACATAATAAATTTGTGATTGCATTTTTACTTTGCTGAAAATGTACACTCCTTGTCTATTAATTCAACAAATATTTTATGAAACTCTACTAAACATTATCCAGTAGAGTACAATGCTAAAAAGTCATAAAGTTGAGGGTAGCATGTGTTTAACATAAGCAAAGCCCTGGATTCAATCTCCAGTAAAAAAAAAAAAAAATCTTATACTCAAAAATTTTATAATCTACATACTTGAAAATCCTTACTAAAATTATTCCTTTGTAGATGTTTCCTTAGGTTTTCAAGTCTATTATAACTTTTCTTCTCAATTCTTAAAGCAACTGAATTTTGTCTCCTCAGCCATTTCTAAGACTATGACTTCAAAACCTTTAAATCCATTCTAGATGCTATATACATGACAGATACTTGAAAAACAATTATTTTTACTTCATCTATTGATACGATAAACCTACTTACGTTGGTGTGCTAGACATAAAAGTAAAAGTAAACCCTGGAATCACTGGGTCACTCAAGGTTCAAACTAGTTTTGCAGCTCTTACACAACAAGTAAGTCAATTCCAATTTTTTCTCCTTTCTTATAATCAACGTCTTTATTATAGGAAAATTATGAGGTCATAAAGTTAATACCTGATACAAAAATTGAAACTCCATATTATTAAACTGGAATTTTCATCTTTCAACCGTTATTCAAGATCTGAGGGTTTGTTTTCCCATACATCTAAAGTTTCTCAAATTGTTTCACTTGTTAGGTGAACACTCTTCTTAAAAGACTGAAAAGGCTTGATGTAATACAACTCTGTTATGCACACTGAATAATGAAAAGGCAGAATAAACTTTCCCTAAATTTTGGTTTTCATGTTGACGTTAACGACAGCCTCAGCCCCAGAGAGGGTAGAAAAGATTATTTTTACTCACATCAGAAGACTTTATGGGAGCAGAAGTGCAGGTCTCCCAAGCTGGCCTGGAAATGGCTTAAGAAAGCAGAGGAAGCAGAATGTATTTAGGTTTTTATAGCAGATGAGGCTGAAGTAAGAGCTCATATCCATGGTTTATACTTGCTGTTGGTATCAAAGCAGAGAGCAACAGCCTTTCTTATCAGTTTGGCCAGATGCAGGGCAAAAGCAAATAAAAAGGCAAGAGACCTAAAAATTTGCCAGAAACTAAGTCACACAACAAAATATGGAGTTGTACTCTTTATTACTTGATAACTACAATTAATTTTAAAAATATAAAATAAAACACTGAACAATGTTTATATGATTTCATCAAATTTAAGTATCTTTATATATACAAAGTGGTACTTCAGTAATTATCATTAATGGGTTCTGGGAGGTACAACACATGTCAAAAATGATCAATATCAAACAAGTTGTTTTGTTTGGAAATGGTAGCAAGTTGTGAGGTAATCAAACCAAGTTCTAACTAGTACATCACACACCTAACAAATGAGTACTGGAACAAATTTTTCAAATCAAAAAATAAGTACCAGATTTGATGAGTTTCAAAGCAGATGAGTACCAAAATGTAACTTCAACTGACAAGCAAATACAGAATATAAAAGAGGAACATGAAATTATTTTTTTGCTTAAGACAGCAAACAAAATTTTGAACATTTTTCAAATAAAGGTTAAGCAAATAACAGGGCCACCACTGACAGAAAAACTAATCTCATAAATCAAGGCTTTCATATGTACTTTTCTTCAATTAAAAATACTAACATAGCTAGTAAAATTAGTTTTATAATTTGTTGTACTTAGAAGAAAACACAGATTTTATTCATCAATAACAAATTCTTTGAAATCATTATTAGAATACCATTCTGTATTCTACAACAATGACATATAAATGAAATATAGTTACTTTAAGAGTTGGTTAGTTCCTAAAGTAAACCTTAGAATTATTCTGCAGTCATCAATAAAAGGTCTTCTCAAGGAGTTCTTTTCTTACCAAAACAACTAAAATACTACCAGAATAAAATGTAGGTTCCAGAGAAAAGCAATTTAAAAAATTTCAATGAAGATTAATGGAAAAGTAACAAATTATATTCAGATTAGTAAAGGCTGTGCCTAAACATAGCTTGCAAAAACAATATAAATGATATTAGTTAATGCTACAAATAAAAATAAAACGTTTAAATATTTAAATACGTTGTAACTAGAGTAATCTAGTATTACTTTAATCATCAAAGAAAGTATGTCTTCAGTAATAATGTAAACTTATGCACTAGATGATTACATAGCATTTAAATAACTCTAAAAATAATAACTATTAAAAAAAGGTAAATTTTGTTGTATTTTGTGATGAACAAGAAAAACCTTTTACAGAAGGGGAAGATACAGAGTTTTGATCCTGTTCAAAAGAAAATGGAAAAACAAAATCATCTTTTCCAGCTCCAAATGTTTGAGTTGATGTGTCACATGGAAAGGAAAATGTAAAAGCATCTTCTTGTTCTGGTTTTCCAAATAAGTTTCCTGAGAGAGATAAATATGACTAAATAATGCTATTCTTGTTATACAAAATTTACATATTTTAGTGGATTAAAACATATTGCATACAATAAACAAAGTAGCACAGAATTACTTACAAGATATTTAAATGTATTTCTTTTATATTCAAGGCATGGTTCTTGGTATTATGCAAGGTTGTTAAAACAGACTCAAAACTAAGTTTTACTTGAAAGAATTTTAAACTACATAAAGAACTAGTATTCAGGGGCCAGAGTTATGCTCAGTGGCTTAAGTATTTCCCTGGCATGCACAAAGTCCTGGGTTCAATTTCCCAGTACAACATTAAAAAATGAGCTAGACATGGTGGCACATGTCTGCAATACTAGCATTTGGGAGGCTGAGGAAGGAGGACTGTTATGACTTGGATGCCAGCCTGGGCTACACAGAGTTCAGAAACAGCCTAGACCACAAAGAGGCCCAGAAACAGGCATGCATAGACAGCCTGAGGGCAACAGAACTGAGGTTCAGCTTTGTCAGAGGAGCTAAGAAATAATAAGGATAGACTGAACAGGAAATAATAAAGATGAGCTCAGAGAGACTACTGTATGTCCTACCTCAGAGTGTGAACTTCAGTTAATGGGTTCCAGGATATCATTAAGCATTTTCAATCACAGCTATAACATGGTTCGAACTGCTTTACAAGGATTATTCAGGACAGAATGTGTAGAAAGGATGAACCAAGAGAGTGTTGAAAAGAGGATAATCAAAATGAAGAAAGTTCACCAAAGAAACGGCAAAGATCTGACATGACAGCAATGGAGATGGAAAAAAAAAATGCTAGCACCGAGACATACTGCATATGTCAAATGTATTCACCAGCTGTTAGCCACAACTGACAAAACAGAGAGAAGTATTCTATCATTTTAGAAGGATTTTTTAAAAATAAACTTTTCATATAGAGTTATTTGATTGCTAACTTTCAGAATTACCAGTAAGGAAAAACATTGTTTTAAATTCATTATATTGTTCAAAACTATAAATATAAAAATATTCTTCTACATTTTAACTATTAAACAATTTAAAATCTATAGCAATCTAAACTTGAAACGTCTTTTAAAGCACCTATTTTTCCCATATAGAACAACTTGTCAATTAAGCAATAGTAACTACTTTGAGGCACTTTGAAATTTTTATATATTTTTTAACATCCTAATTATTGCACTCTTAACTAGAGCTGAGCCAACCAGCAGTAAAACAGCTAGATGACTACAGGAAATGACTACCCGACACTGGTTCTTTCTCCCCTCCCTTTCTCTAGTGACTTCAGGACATATCTGCTAGAATTTAAACAAAGGAAAGTGCAGTAGACATAGATCCAGAAAAATCTAAAATCTTGCATCTCTCTTTGTGTAAGTAAATTTGATTTTGTTTTTAATTTCAAAAGTTCATATGAGATCTTCATTAAACTCATAAACTTGTCTAAAGCAGTATTCTAGGTGTTTTAAGGAATTCAAAGGTAAATAAAACAAGCCGCTGACCTAAAAAGAACTTGTGATCTGACCTAAAGGATTGTATATAGTGGATCTATGCACAAATAACTAATGATAGAAGGTAAATAGTTAACAAGTATGAAAAAAGAGACATTTAGAAAATAAAGGGAGGCATCTTTTTGAAATAAAAGGCTGAGGAGGTAAATGAATGGTTTTATGTGAAAGAATGTGGTATTGAAAGACAGATACAGAAGTTGGTAATTCCAAGAAAAAAAAGAGAAAGTTTTGGCATATTTGAAATAACACTTAAATTTCTCATTCCGGTCAATGCACAGTAATTTTTTCCCTCCCCATTTTATTGATATGTATAAGTGCAACATTTAAGGTTTACGATGAAGTTTAGCATTTTATGCACATATGTATATTGTCAAGGTGACAAGGACTTCACAACTTTTATGGAACTTAAAACGCACAGGTAATTCTTGTAAGAGAAAAGGTTTAAAAGTTTTATTAAAGGCAGGTTTAAATGGAAGAAATCCTGGCGTGGTGATGCATACCTATCTATAATCCTAGCAATCTGGGAGGCTGAGATTAGAGAACTGCATGTTTGAGCCCAGCCTGGGGAATTTATTTTTCCCCAAATTATTTATTAGGATGTAGTTGTGATGCATAATAATTACACGAGGGACTGGCACACACACATCACATCCTCATGTCTCATCTTTAATTACTCTCTCTCTTCCCACCCTTCCCACATCCCCTCTCCCTCTCTACAAAATCTGCCTGCTTTCTACCGTCAATCTTATTTTGCTCTTTTACTTAATTGAACATTTGGGTTTCTCATATTAGAGAAATGATGTGCTATTTTAACCTTCTATGTCTGATTCATTTTGCTTACCATGAGGGCCTCAAGGTACACCCATTTTCCTACAAATAATTCAAATTTATCTTTCTTGATGGCACAATCGTACTTTATTGTACACACATACCATATATTCTTTATCCATTCACTTGTTGATGGACATACTGGCTGCTTCTCGAATTTAGCTACTATGTGCTATGCTGCTTAAAAACATGGGTATTCATGTAGCACTGCTGAATGATGTCTTTAACTCTTTTGGGAAGGGATCTAGAAGAGGCATTGCTATGTCAAATGGAATATCTATTTTCAGTTTTTTGAGAAATCCTCATACTGATTTCCATAGTGGCTATACCAGTTTATCGTCCTACTAGCAATGTAGAAGAAGTCCAGCATTTGCTATTTTTTGAAATCTTGTTAACAGCTATTATTACCGGAGTAGGATAGATTATCAGTGCATTTCTCTAATGACTAAAAATGCTGAACATTTTTTTCATGTATTTATTTATTCAGCTGGGGAATTTAGTGACTTAATGAGACATTGTCTCAAAAAAATAAAAAGAGAATGGGGATGGTGATGTAGCATAGTGTGAAGGCCCCGGTTTTGGTCCCCAGTACAATAAAAGAAAAGAACAAAAGTAGGAGAATAATGTGACAGCCAATGAGGACCACTGAAGGTATCTCACTAGGGCAATGACACAGTCAATATTATGCATAAGAAAGATCAACTGAAGTAAGCTGAGAAAACAAAAGGACCATGTAGGCTGTTACTACAAATAGCCCAAGTTATAAAAAGAGTTTTAAGTAATTTAAATAAAACTAGAAAAAATAAATCTGTTAAATTACCTGGTAAGTTATCTGTTTTAGAAGAACAGATAAAACTTGATGATTAGCTGAAAATAATCTCAGTCACAGACAGAAATTAAAATTATAATTGATGATCTGGATCTTGGCAACCAGAATGATAAAGTTACCATAACAGACATGAGGAGAAGAAATTTGATTTCAGAAATGGTGGGTTTTTAATGTCAAGAGATATCTTAGATATAAAGATATTCCCACTGAATAATCAGAAATAATTTCTCTTACAGCCATCTACATTTCAGTAACTGGTTGCTGCCCCATCCTTATGATTACTGACGGCAAGAGCTGGCCTCACCCTTGTACCTTTCAGTGCTTGGACTCAGCCCATAACGAAACTCTTCCAGCTCTATCTTCAGCTAATTTTATAGGCAAACTCAGGTTTCTTCTCTCCACATCTACTGCCACTATGTTGCCACTATGTTGTTCCTTATAGTACTTCAGTGGCTTCATGACCTATTTCCCTGATTTCACTCTTGTTTCCATACTGTCTGCTCTCCATATAGCAGCCAGATTAATTCTTTTAAAACCTGTCATATTATTCAGTCCTTTGTTTAAAACCCTCGAATGGCTTCTCACCTCCCTCAAAAAAAAAAAAAAAAAGTCTGAAGACTTTAACATTCTACAGGTCCCACATGATTGGCTCCCTCCCTAACTTTAATTCGATCTTCTTGCACTATTTCTTCTCTTTTTCTATCTCTTTTTTTCTGTCTTAATTTCTTTTTTTTTTTTCTTTTTTTGGAGACAAGATCTTGCTCTGTAGCCCAAAATGGTTCTGAACTTACTATATAGCCCAGACTAGCCGTGGACTTGACAACTCTCCTGCATGAGCTTCCTAAATGCTGGGATGACAGGTATGCAGGATTACAGGTGTGCGCCACCACGCTCAGCTTATGTGGTGCTGGGGAAGTGAACCTAAGGCCTTGTGCTTGGAAGGCAAGTGCTTTAACCCCTGTGCCATTCCTCCAGCCCCTCTATGCCATTTCGATCACACCAATTCACTTATCTTCAGCGATCATACCAAAATATTTCCATCTCAATTACTTTCCTTCCTTGCCTGAATGCTTCTCCCAATAACTGTACATACTTTAGAGCTCTGTTATCTTTTTTAAAAAATTTCTCTGACTCTTGTACTACAGCAATCACCTTCTCAATGCAAGTACTTCTATTCTCCATACTCTGCTTTATGTTTTTTGTAGTGTTTTTCACTACTAGTAAGTAAAGTGTTAACCTTAAGCATGGGCTGATTCAAGCCCATTGGAAGAATAAAGGAAAATTTGACTTCTCACAATACATAGGGTGGTAAGAGTGCACATAGGGTGCTGTGTCTAACTACCGTGCTACAAAGAATGTACCTGAGTCATAGGAACTGAGCTACCACAGAAGCTCAGAATTCATGGCTAGCACACCATAAAAGACTGATGGGGAAACTGAGGCTGCAGATTTTATATGTTAAGGGGATATACAAGCACCATGCATGTCCAAAGTAGCCTTGCAAGTTTCAAATAGTTGAAGCGGTAAAGAATGTTTTTATTTGAGTATACCTTTCAGTGAGACAAAGATGCTGCACCTGCTATTACTGCCTGTCTGTATCCTTCTATAAAGTAAATGCAATTATTAGATTTAAAATGTTAGTTTATGACTTTGCCTGACAAGTTAAACCAATAAACGCTATTGTTTTAGTGTATTACTTGAAATATAATTTATCTTGTCTCTCTCACTAAAACATAAGCATCCTAGAACTCTGCATTCTTGTCCACTGTTCAACAGTCAAAGCCAGAAGCAGTACCTGACAACAAATACAATACCTACATATAGATATAGCTATACTTTGAATGAATTCATCAAAGGTATACACAATATAATAAAAAATAAGAATCAGAGAGATGGAAGACATACAAAATTTCTAGAAATAAGATGGGAATAGCCAACAATAGTAGATGCTACAGAGGGACCGACCATGTTAACAATGCATGATACTCATGTGTTTGGTAATTAAGGAGTCATCAGTAATTTTTTTGGTGATGATAGAAATGGAACCACAGCCTTTGTACTATGCCCTACGTCCAGCCCCATTTTTTGTTTTTCTGATTTTGAGACAAGGTCTCATTAAGTCTCTAAAAATTGACAGTTTGTCTTGAACTTATGATCCCCTAGCCTCGGCCTATCAGGATGATGGGATTGCAGGTTTGCACTGAGGCCCAGCTACTAGTGACCTCAAAGAAAGCAAGCATTGGCAAGGCAATGAGAGAAGCAGCTGAATTGCTTTACAAAAGACGATCAGTTAGTGGTAGAGTAACTGGTTTTTAAAAAAATAAATGAGTGCTTAAGAAAATCAACTAGAATCAAACCAAGTACTAAGAAGCAAAGTTAGTATTTTTTATATGTGGTAAACTTCAAATCACTTACCAATTTCTTGTGATGGAGGATTTACATTTGATGCAGAATGATGTTCATTAAACTAGAAAGTAATTTTCATTAATAAGGTGAAATCACTGGAATAGTATATATATAGCATTTACATACAGACCAGTAATTCTAACATACAGCATTAGAGCAGGCATAACAACTTTCCATATAACACACTTCTGTACCTAATAGTATGTATGTACCAGTTTCCCAAGTTGAACATCATTGTTGTGTATCACAGGCAGACTAACAAGAAATACTAATTGTGAGGGGCAATCAAAACAGAAAGAAAAAGAGTTCTGTTTGTGGGCTGGGATATGGTTCATGGGGAGCCCTTGCATAGTAGCATGTGTGGGGCTCCAGGTTTAGTCCAAGCACTGGGAAGAAGAGAAAAAATCGTTCTATCATCAAATATCTGTCATCTACTTATATTAAAATATTAATAATGCATATTTATTTTATCAACTAATATTTACAGGCAACCTTTTTATACCAAGTGTAGTTGCTACTTTAGAATCTAAAGACTTAAAATTCTAGAATCAAACCAAAAATTTTAATCAACCTTTGCTTTTTTCAGAAAGCCTTAAACAAATCAAGGTTATTAGCATTGCTTTTCTGTGTACATACAGACGTAATAGAATATTGACAGCTTTATGTCAATTAGATCAAGTTTCTCTTCCAAAAAGAGTCTATTTGCACAGTAAGGTAAGTTTTCTAAAAATAAGGTCTTGGCAGCATCATATTATTATGAGCCTTTCTCCGTGTCACCATTCTTCTAAAACCTGACACACTGGAAGTACATTTATTCATATAGACATACCATAAAGTTTCAACCATTCTTTTATTTTGGACATTTAAATGACTTTGAATTTTTTCTGTTATAAAAAATCACAAATACTGTTATAAAGAGAACTACATTTCCTTAATAATACCAAAATCTGGTTTCCCCAGTGTGTAAGTCATCTCAATTTCTTTTTCAACAAACTACTGGTTCACCAAATGAACCTTGACTATTTCTACGTTGAGGAAGTAATTTTTTTTCTAATTGACACATATGAGGGCTCTATATACTAACAGTATTAATTTTTGTCATATTGTAAACACTTTATTACTTTGCCTTTAAGAATTTTATAGAACATATAGAAGTTTATATTTTTATGTGTAACTAAACTTAAGATTTTTCTTTTATTTTTCTTTCACTCCTTTTATGCCTAGAGACTACTTACTCCTAAGATCTAGTGAATAATGACCCGTTTTTCTTCTGAAATATTATAGAGTTAAATTTTTATTTTAATTTAAGGCATCTACAGTTTTACTGCTACACAATGTAGATGAGAACCTAAATTCCCCCACTAATCTGTGGTCCTATTTTTATAACACATTCTAAATTATTTTGTTTAAAACAAATTTCAGTCCATTTCACTGATTATTCTAGCAGTTCTTAGGCTTTAGCACAACATTTTGATGACTCTGAGAATGCAGGTTGTTTTCATGCTTAGAAAGCAAAGTTCCCTTTACTAAATCCATTCAAAAATACCTGAGATAAAATTATATTCCCTTTTTCATTTCTAATGTAAGTAAATTGTCTCATCTTCTTATATGTCAACCTAGCTAGAAATTTATCAGTTTTGTCAATTACTGTCAAAGAACCAACTTTGGTTTTGTTAATTTTCTCCACTGTTTTCCATGTCACTGATTTATATTTTTTCAGTCTTTCACTATACCCACTCTGGATTTTGTTGTTGTTGCTACTGCCTTTTCTAGCTTCCAAAGATGAAAATTTAGGTCACTGATTTTAGAACTTCCATCTTTTCTATTGATTTATTTAAATTATTAACTAAATTATTTTAAATAATCATATTGCTTCAGTTTTGCAGCACACCCAAGTAGTCTGGACTCAGAGTCTAGTTTTAATCCCTTTACCATAATACTGTGTCTCTACTTTCCAAATAAATCATGCCTTAGTTTAAAATACAGTTTGGGGTTCAGTTTGTAGACACATAAATAACTCTGTCATGAAGTGTGTATCACTGAAGAGTAGACTATCAAAAGACAATTCTCCTAAGTCTCCTAAAATTAATTAGTGATAGTGTTACCTTGTACATGAATGTAATTGGAAAGATCAACTTACAACATGATGCTGTTAAAAGCTGGTTGGGAATACGTAAAATCTGTTTCAACAGTGAGAATACGCAGTTTGTTCAGAGGTTAAATACATTAGAACACCAAATTCATTTTAAATTGCCTTTAAACTATAATTTAAATCACCCTACTTTGAGAGTTCTTTAATGAAAAAATGTGAATTTGGGGGATTTGGAAATAAAACAAAAAGATAATACGAAATTTTTCTACTATCAAACTCAGATTTATTTATTCATCCATTTATTTTGTGGTGGGGATCAAATTCAGGACCTCATACACTACAGAAAAGTACTCTATAACTGAAGTACATCCCCAGCCCAATACTCACAATTTTTAAATTGTTTGCTCCTGCTCGTACTCTGTCCCAAGAAAATTTGTTACTAAAAAATTAAAATCACCCAAATTTTCAATGTAGAAATAAAACTTTAGCTTCTCATTTTACCTGATCTGATGAGTTTTCTGAGTCAGATACAGAAGAATCAAATAAATTCAATCCAGGTGATCTAGAACTATAATTCGTAAGAAATGAAAATCCAGAAGATTCCTTTTGTGCTTCACTTTCAGACACTGTGTTTCTAGTTCTGTTACAGAAATATAAAAAATTAAAATACTATAAACCTATTAAACAATGCACACTTCTAAGCACCATAAACAAGAGCATACAGGTAATAATTAGCACAGTAAGGAAAGGTAGGAAGTAATTCTTCAAGTGTAAGCCTATGGAGAAAAAATGGTTTCAGTGGGGGAAAAAAGCACAAAAATAATTTTGGAAATAAGTATGAATACTTACTAAGCATATACTGTCTGGTATTATAGTAAGTCCCTTCATATAAGCACAACTTACTTATTCTTCACTATAATTCTAGGAAATAGGTACTATTACTGTCACTACCACTGAAACCTACAAAGTTTAAATGATTTCTTTAAAAGAATAATCAATATAAGAGTAGAAATTTGAATGCAGCAATATAGATTCAAAGTCCAAGCCCTTAACTTTGACAATGTCCTCAAGATCTTGAGATCTAGATGTGTCTTTGATGAGAAGCCAGATATTAGAGTGTTAATGAAGTTAAACTATAATATGGGAAAAAATATCACAAGTATATAATACAATGGTCAGAAATAGAGACTCGAGTCAAAACTACCTGTCTTTAAAAAATCTCAGTTCTAACACTGACTAGTAGAATGACTTTTTTCTCACCTATAAAGACATTAATGATTAATGTACCTACAATTTATAAGATCATTGTGGATATTAAATAAGCAATATTTATAATGTGCTAGAATAATAGCTTAGATGTAACAGTCCATGTGTGTTTTTAAAATATAATAGGCAGCTGGAAGTATAGGTCAGCAGTTCAAGCACTTGCCTAGCAGGCACAAAGCCCTAAGTTTAACTGCCTAGCACCATATATACTAGGCATAGAGGCACAGGCCTATAATCCCAGCACTCAGGAGACTAAGGCAGAAGGATTTCTGTGAGCTCAAGGCCAGCATAGACTTCACAGTGAGTTCAAGACTAGCCTAAACTACAAAATGTGGCCCTGTCTCAAAAACAAACAAAATTTAAAAAATAAAACATAGTAAAAGAGAACCTGGGGTGTAGCTCAGTGGCAGAGTATGTACTTCATGTGCTTGCAGCCTTGGGGTCAATCCTGAGCATTGAACAAATGTCTGATGATACTGTCATAACTACTTCTATGACAAGCTAACCATGTAACTTTACTGATTCTATTAAGAGGTTTCAGCATGTGATCTGACATTTTTTCACAGTTCTCAGATTTGATAACGACTTCCATGTTGAACATACTGTACTTGAGTCAACAGCATGACATTTGTATATAAAACTTACTAGCAATTTAAAGCACAAAAGTAGAACATGGATGAGAGAACATCGGTGGGTGAAATGAGATTACTTGATGTATGTTTTAGAGAATCCTCAGGAACTAGTGTTAAGGAAGAGACTGAGCTCAATACAAAGGTGAATTGTACACTTATTTTCTTGGCTGCAAAACACAAGTCCATGATTTCCGAAGTTAAATATTAATGTTAGATATATCTATGCCTAGCGAGGTTATTTAGCAGAATGGTGCTTCTTGCTTCACACTACAACCTATGGAACAGTGACTGCAGAAACATAATTCAACGATAAGTCCACAATCTACCACATGACAGTAGCTCTTTAGCTTGACATTTAAATTTTGCCACAAAGTGTTTAAATCTTTGGAAAACCTTAAATCTATACTCTACTGCACTGGATAAGAAGTCAGGGCCTATACCACATTCAGCTAAATGCTGCAAAGCAAAACAGGGAGGAGGATCTATGAAACAAGAAGAGCAAAATAATAGTTGTTCAAACAGGGTAATGGGCATATGAAATTCATTACAGTAGTTTCTTTCCTTTTCATACCTGAAATAGTTCCTAATGGAAAAAATTAAAGTTATGGGTACTAGATATCTTATATGCTTATCAACTTTATATAAACATAGAAATAATTTAATTATAATTATGAATTAAAATCCTACATTTCAAATAAGGGAGTTTTATGGAACTGCATTTTCTTCAAAACTTCAGGTGTCTTTACAGCTTCAGGAGTTCTTGAAAATAAATGAATTTCAGGAGTCTGTGGAAAATTCTCAGCCACTTCTTCTTTGTCACTATTACTTTCTACTGACTTTCCAAAATGTTCTGTACATATATCCTGCAAATCAATACAACAGAAAACTGTAAAACTGAATGTCACTGCATTATGTGACATGTATAGACATACACACACCTTATTAATCTGTTAACATTTTTAAAGAACTGATAAAAGTAGTTTTAATTATCTCATTTTTCTTTTCTCCCCTGATTCATTTTCCTTGCCCCAACCTTGTAAAAAGTGACAACCCAGAATATACTGAAATTGATGAAGAAAAAAATATTTAGGAGTCGCTTTTTTTTTCTTTTAACATTTCCACATTACACTCAGAGAAGAGCTGTATAGTATACCACCTTGAAAGGGAAAAGCAATTTCCTTTTAAACAATCTTGCTCTCATGGTTTATGCTATAGTCTGGATGTGAAACGCTCTCTAAAGACTCCTAAGTTGGGGATGGGGTGTATCTAAGTGATTAGAGCATTTACTTAGGAAGTCCACCACAAGTACCCCATTAATCTGGTCCCCCACTCTCGTTGGGATCGTCTTCTTCAGTTCTTATACTGAAACCCTTTCTTATTTTCTTTAGCTTTCCTTTTTTACGGGGCCACTTAGATCTGTCAGAGCTGGGCCCTCTCTTAAATCTCTACTACTTTCCAATTAAAGCTTTTTCCTGTAAATTTGCCCTGAATTGCCTTAGTTGTAATGTCTATTATCACTGAAACAAGGACCCATACTATTGGTGACAGTCCTCTCCTTTCTTTCTAGACTGGAAGGCAAAAATTGTGGCATACTCACAATGGCTAGCTTTTGACCATAGGATGATGTGGAAGCAAAAGCTTAGCGTGAAAGACAGCAAGAAAAAGCATATATGATGCACAGAAATACTAATGCTGGTTTCCAGTCAAGAAGGTGGCCGAGTAACAGGGCTATGCAATGTCGCCTTGTGGATGTACTTAAAAAGTTGAGATTATAATCAAAAACTGTCTGTTTAAGCTAGAAGAGCTAGGAGCACCCCAACAACTGAATATCAGAAATCCTAAATACATATTTGAAATAAAGACAACAGCAGCTCAGGAAGCAGCCCCAGGACAAGTGAGAGCAGTCCAGAGCCACCAGCATCCCCAGATGGAAGAAAACCTGGAGCCTGGAACTTCTGACTAAGCTAAGCACAGAGCCAGGAGAAGCAGGAATTGACAGCAGCTAGTAGCCCCAGCCTCCAAAAACAAGACTGCAGGTGGTGCAAACTGCAAATGCAATGTGAGCTTTCCCTAGAAAAGATTTCCTGAGCCTAGATCAGAAGCAGCACTCAGCAGCCATGACAGACAGTGATGTAAGTGGGAACCATTAAAAAAAAAAAAAAAAAAAAAAGAGCCAGAGACTGAACTGTTTAAAGTAAAAGCAGGTTCAGAAGAGCACATTAGGATTTTTGGAGTCACTGAAACAATGCCTAGGACACTGGACAAGAAAGAGCTGTGGAGAGGGAAGAATGGCCAGCAAGCCCCTGAAGTGCTTGGCTGTAGTGGAGCACCTCCAAGAGCAGAGAGCCCTGCCCTTGGTCGAGGGAAGCCAGGGTTGGCAGAAGAGCTTTGCTGAGGGGGCTGGGTGTGAACAAGACACCTCAGAGGCCATCTGACTGTCAGGTCCTCCCTCACTTCCAGAACACAACTGAGTTTTGGCTCCCCTCACCCCACACCCTCATAGGCATTCAAAGAAACCTTTTGGCTAGGCCTTTAAAGTGAAGTCCCTCAACAACAGAAACATGGGAAGAAGACAAGGCAACAGGACACCCACAGAAATGCCTGAGACCCCAGAAAATAACGTCATGGCCCTGAAATAGTGGAACTGACAGGGAGGGAAGTCAAAAAGCAAATCAATGAGTTGAACAACCAGTTCAAACACAATATTCTCACAGAAATGCAAGCAATGATCAGCAGGATTAAAGAGGAACTTAATAAATTAATAGTGGTCCTCACGAAGACAAAGCTTACTGAGCATATAGAAGCCAAAAATAAAGTTGGCTGAGGTAAATAAGGAAATGTAAGATATGAAAGAACATTTTAATAGAGAAGTGGAAATTCTGAAAAGAAATCTAGCTGAAATTCAGGATATGAAAAATACATCTGAAAGCAGGGGAAGGAGACTCAAACATTGTGAGGTTAGAATTTCATACCTTGAAGACAAGGCTGAGGAAACAAATGCTACAATTAGGCATGACTCCAAAGTTAGAAATGAACAAATGAGCTGCTGGATACAACAGCAGATAGATGATTCAAAGAGAAATAATTTCAGAATTATGGGTATGGGAGAAATAGCAGAAGATATTACCAAAGAATTTATTCACTGAAATCATGCAAGAAAATTTCCCAAATCTAGGAAAAGAAATTAATCCCCAGGTACAAGAATCTTATAAAACACCAAGTGACATCAACCAACAACAAGACTTGCCATGGCATGTCAAAAACCTCAGAAATACAACATAAATAGAGAATATTAAAAGCAACAAGAGAATAACAGACATTATTTTACCAAAGGCAAACCCATTCAAATTATCGCAGATTTCTCAATTCATATATTAAAGGCCAGGAGAGCCTGGAGCAAAATCTTCCAAGCCTTAAAAGACAGCAAATGTCAACCCAGGTCATTGTATCCAGCAAAATTATCCCTCAAAATTGAAGAAGTAAAAATTTCTCTTAACAAAGAACCCCTAAAGAAGTATGTGACCACTAGGACAGCATAGCAGGAAATACTTAAAGGAATCTTGGAGAGAGACATAGAGATAAGCAGCACCAAAGAACACCGAAGAAAGGAAACATCTGAAGAGAAAAATGTAACAAAAATATAGGCATCAATTATTCAATTGGTATCCCACTAAAACAGTAGCAGTTTTCTCATAAAATCTGTGAAACTTCTCCCCATAATTATTCTCTTCATTAGCATATTAGTTTGCAAAACATCATAATTATATTCAACATTAGGAATTGATACATAATCTTAACTTGTGAAATTTTTTGATGTGTATGATGTGTATAGATATTTAGCTAAGGGTGGAGTGGCAGAAGGCAGTGATTTTGATTTGGAATATTATTAGTTTTAAAAACAGTAAGAGTTGATAAATAAGTTGTTCTTGGAATCTTTTCCCTGAAGTTGCCATTGAATGGTAAAGATAAAAGATCACATAGCCTGAGTCCAGTGGTTAAGAATTCAGTTGGCTATTAGTTCAATCTATGAATCTTGAATTGTTACGTCTCAATTTCATGCTCTGTAACTTAATTTGTAATAATGATCTTACTCATTTCTTCCTGCTCCTCTATGGAAAAGAACTCTAAAAAATATTCTGAAATAACTAAGTATGCCATTAGATACAAACTTAAGTTCATTTAATGTAGTGATTCATACATTTGGTCTTTGACACAAGTTTAGCCTTAGAAATCTTACTGACGTAATGATAACCTGAATGTCTTTTGTATAGTAACACAATTGATAATAATGAAATCTTGGAAAAAGCCAATATGCCTGAGTACAGATGACTGGATGAAGAAGATATGGTATACATACACAATGGAATATTACTCTGCCATTAACAATGATACATCTGAGTCATTTTTAGGAAAATGGATGCACCCTGAGACGATGATGCTCAGTGAAATGAATCAGACCCAGAAAATTGAATACTATATGGTTTCTTTAATATGAGAAAACCAAACTATAAAAAAGTAAAGAGACATGGAAGAAAGTAAGAAGACAGACTTTGTAGAGAAAGAAAGGGAAAGAGGGAAGTAAAAGGATAGGAAGGAGAAAGGGAGATGATATGTAAAAAAAAAATGGGGGTGATAAGAATTTTGGGGAGAGGTAAGTCGTGGGAGAGCCAAAAACAGGATAGAGAAGGGACTGTAATTTTGATGTGACATATATGTGCACAAAATACTCAAGTTTAATGTAAATATTATAGTGTGTGTACCTATCTATCTATATACACATATATATCAATAAAATGGGGGGGGGGGAGAGAAAAAAGGAAATACTACTGCTGCTGTGATGTACTGCATGACCTAAATCTGAATCATCTACATGAGAATCTCATGGAAAGTAAGGAGAATAAATATCTTATTAAGACGCTGTTGGCTTTGTACTCTTTTATATGTAGTCTAACTCACTACTCTCTCCCAACTCATAATCAGTACTCTTTTGACTCTTTTGAAGGAAATATATTAAAGCTTTCTGTTTCAGCTATGTATTCAACATTCAAACATTTCTTTGGACGTCTGTCAATTTTTGCTTTATCTGTTTTGAAACTGTAATTTAGTACAACATGGGTTTTCTAATTTCTTGATGAAATGTTCTCTTTAAAATTACAAAAATACTTACATATTAATGTTTTCAATCTTGAACTCTATTTTACATGATCCACTTTGAGTTGGTTTTTATGTACAAGAGAGAGATATATTCTCATCCCATATTAAGACCATCTGAGATTTTAGTACTAGAATTTTAGATTTTATAATATTTATTAATCAGTTACTGCTACTCTGTATCAAATACGAATTTGTAAAAAAGATGTATGTTCTTCATTGAGTATTCTTCTCTGAGCAGTTTTCAGAAAAAAAAAAATAAGGGTAAATAAAGATACGTAAACAGTGGTTAGCTTCCTGGGTCATACAGCTTCTTGCTCTTCACAGGCATCAAGAACCACCCAGTGTACCAGTCTGTCTCTCTTACCATACTTTCCACATGCACTTCCCCTGGAGACAGTAACCCCATGGCTGATGTCTGAATGAAGTCACAGTGAATATGGAAAAGGCTTAACTAACCTAACTCCTACAGAGTAACCCTACCAATTACTCTCATTTTTTTGTCCCTGGCCCTCTATCATGTGAAACAATATTCTCTTATGCATTTCCATCACCACAATTTCCCTCTCTGATCCACTTCGCTCATCTTCTTTCAAAGATTTTTCAGTTTTTGGTTTACAAGGTACAAACCTTGGTATTTTAAAATATATTTTCTATTATTTTTATATTACTTAAGGGTAAGAAAGAAGCATGCTAAAGGAATAGCTCAATGGTGAAGCACTTGCCTTAGCAAGCTAAAGGCCCTAAGTTCAACTCCCATCACCATTACACACAATGAGCATGGTGGTGCATGCCTGTAATCCCAGCACTCAGAAAGCTGACGCAAGAGGACTGCCTGAGTTTGAGGCCAATCTGGGATACACAGTGAGTTCAGAACCAGCCTAGACTACAGAGCAAGACACTGCCTTAAAAAAAAAAAAAAAAAAAAACCAGGTAAGGAAGCAGGTTAAGGTGCAAGTTTTGAATGATGTACTAAAATTCTTTTAAATTTTTTTAGCATCTGAGGTTATGGCTGATTTAATACATTTGTCACACACACTGAGTGAACTACATTAATTATTTCATTTAATGGAAGTATTTCATTTATACCATCATAAAAGAAATTCATACCTGTGTATTATTTTCTTTTTGTCTGAGGTCAATATTGGCAAGCTTCGACTGCTTCACAGAGCTTTCTTCTTTTTTATCTAGATGATTAAACAGCACTATTTCAAATCAATTCTGAAGACAAGTCAAACATCATCTCCAACATGTCATTTTTTTGTGCATAAGACCAAACCCAAAGCCTTACACTTACTAAGCTTATACTCTTTCATTGAGCTACAACCCCAGTCCTTACTTCCAACACTTAACCTAAGTTTGCAGCTTATGAAGTAAAGTCTACATAATATTTCATTTAAAGAAAGAATTACAAAACTATTTTTGAACTGTTAATTCAGCATTATATACTTCTATAATTATGCATATGAAATGACAAAATGACTAACTGATAAAACTATACCTTTATTACAGATAACCGAAGAAAAGAGTGGTAGTATTAACAATAAGAGAGAAAAAATACAATACAATGTAACTACTCTGCAGAGCCAATAAATGAAATCTTATTCAAACATCTCAGTAATCAAGCTATAAATACTATTAAAACAAGTCTATTACTTACTTGAATCACACATACCTGATAACACAAACCCTTAAATAAAAAATATGAGTATTTATCCTCCAGACTAGAAAACTTTTAAAATATGTACTATATGAATGATTTCTTTCTCAGAGGAAAAATGACAGCATAGAAGACATATATTGTTTTCTCTCAGAAAAATTCAAAGTATTACCTCCCTGAGCCTGCTGGTCTCCAATATTGCTCGATCTTAACACCAAATGATAGCTAACATGCCTTCTCTTTATTTCTTGTTTATCAAGAGGGAAGTTTCTGAATAATAAACAAGTATGTACCTGTAACTTTTGTTTCTAAGAAATGCATCTTTATTGGTCTTACTAATTTCTGAGATTCATAAGGCTGAAATAACTGGCTGCTTTGAGGAGTTTTACTGAATAGAAGTACATGTTCATCTTTTTCAAAAATTCTAAAGAAAAGAACGCATTACATCCAATATTAGCAATGTAAATATTAACATTTTAAAGCTACAAAGAATATCTAAGTACTATATAGTTAGAACTTTCATTCTGTATATAAGAGGTCCAGAGTCCAGTTAGAACTTTCATTCTGTATATAAGAGGTCCAATATTATTAAATTAGTTAATTGTAACGGCAGACCTAAAACACATAATACAGTGTTCTGCTCAACATAACACACTCTTATTTTTAAAGACTTTTAAAACAGATTAAAATATTTAAAACCAAAACTTTAATAGCATGTTTTAGATTTCAAAGTACTTCAAGCTCTAGAAGCTATTTTCAGAAGTAAATCAAATAGTATGAATACAGAAATCATTCAAGCAATATTGCAATCATAAACGAGCCTTGGACTGGGGTGCAGTTCAGTGACAAAGTGCCTGCCCAGCATGCACAAGCCCTGAGTTCAAGGCCCAGTACTCCGACAAATTAAATAAATAAATAAATAAATAAATCCTTAGATTTTTTACCAGAAAAATAATTCATTGTGTTTTTTTCTAAACCAAAGACTTAGAATAACTTAGAACAAACACTATAAAATACACTAATCCCTCCTTATCAGGAGGAGATATGTTCTAAGACACTCAGAAGATGCCTGAACCATATAGAGTACCAAAATCTACAGATACCACCTTATATCCCACACCTGTGTAAATTTAATGTCTTTTCCATCTTAAAGACATTAAACTTGTCACACTGTGACTAATTGCTGCAGTTATCAGGTGTGAGAGCAAAACTAGCATAAATTTTTTTCCTTCTTTACAATTTCTCATAAAATCAAACTTTAAAGTTTACTTATACCTTTCTTTCAATTCCTTTCTCTTCTCTGTACTATTGTTCTGTTCTTCCAGAGTTTTTGAAAGATTCTTAGTTTTATAAACTCTTGCAATCTTCTAATAAAAAGAAAGCAAAATAATCACCTGCACATCAGTTCACAAAACTCAGTTTTAGTATTCTGTACCTTTTAGTATTCTGTACCTTTTATGAAAAATAGCTAAAAGTCAAAATTAACATGAAATCACAACCTTTTAATTCTTCCTTACAACTTCTTAGCAAATGTAAAGTTCAATGGCTTCCATCTTACTCCAAAAAAAACACATGGAAAATAGACATTGATTTTTAGCATAGGGATATAGCTCCTGTGTGAGTGCACATATGTTTTCGAGACAGTCATACTCTGTAGTTCAGGCTGGTCCTGACCTTACTATAGAGCCCAGGCTGGCCTTGAACTCACAGCAATCCTACTGCTTCAGCCTCCAAAGTACACCACCACACATGGCTAGTTATTATATTTTTAAAAAGAAAATAGCATCCATTTTTATTTCATTGCTAAAATTATATTACTATTATTTGGTATCATGTAAGTATAAATGATATATAATATTTAAAATAATTTAAACAAGTTAGAATATTAGCTATTACAGTCAATATTTTCTCAGAATTTAAAATGACTTTGATGAGTTCTTATACCTATGTGAGTGAAAGCCACAATTCAATGGATGACACTAAAAAGATACTCAAGAAAAATTTAAAAGCTAAGCTATTTCTACATTTATTAGCTAAAGTTAATGATCTATAATCATTTTTCAGGAATAAATTCTTTATGTACTATTATCTTAGTCTCTTGTTTTGAAACCACTGTTGCTGTTTTAATGTCTTAACATTTCTCAGTGATACAGCCCTTGCCTAACATGAATTCTCCCACAACACACACATAAAAAATAACTGTCTCTTACTAAGCTATATTTTCATTTTTGCTCACCGTGTTTCCCGAGACCCCAAAGAAAGCCAACTGTTGCCCAAAAGTCAGAGATATATGTACTTAGTACTGGCCTTTCTCCACATTTAGGTTGCCTTAAAACCAGCTCTTTTAAGACTATTAGCACACCATTATATTTTACATAAATATATTAGAAACACATAACAATATATATACCTTGTTTAAAGAATTAATTTCTATTTCTGCTTCATCTATTTCTTTCTTCAATTCAGATGACATCCTGGCAAAATTGCTGGCATGCTGAAGAGTATCTTGTGTTTTATATCTCAAATTAACGCTTTTTATGTTAAGGAACAATGTCATACAAGTAAATTTTACATTTATATTTACAATATAAGAACAATTACATAACATTCATATGCATAGTCTACATAAGCAATAAGCAGTATTATTAAAACTGAGGTAGGGCTAATATAAATATCTGTCAAGCTAACAAAGATTTATTATTAAAGTTATACACTTAACTTACAAAAACAACATTTCATTGAAAATATTTGCTAGAATTTTTTTACTTTCAATTAAATAATTTCACAAAATGGTATTTTGCCTTTGTCTTTTCACCCAAGTTCATTGTGTCATTTGGAATGACTAACAAAATATAATCAATTCAGACTCATATGTATGCTTGTGTTATTTCTTCCTTCCAAAGTCAACATTAAAAATCCACCCAATTTCCCTTTTCTTTCTCCACAAAGTTCATCAATGCACCCTGCAGAATTCAGATAACCTTCCATCTGGACTTTCTGCTTGAACTGCATTTGTACTCAATTTCAAGCAGCATTTCTTAGCTATTAATAGGCATCCTGAAAGACTATTAGCTAGTAAGATTCTTGAGTTACTCCATAATCCCTCAGGAGAATTCAAAAATAAACTGAATATTAACAGCGAACTAGAACTCCAGAGAAAATTTATCAGACCTTTGCTACCTGCCTTAAAAATACATGATTTATATGCTAGCATATAAAACTTGAATATGATTTAAAAGGCTATGTTATTACGAAAAGTATCAATGTAAAATGTTAGATATAGTTATTTGAATCCTACTCTTCACTTCACCCTACCTCAATCTACCCTTATCTGTCATGCAATTTTACATCACATCTCAACTCCCAAAACCTTTGCTGTCCTTGCATCCATCTACCAACCTCTGTCCCTTCCTACTAAGCTGTTAATATAGCAAAGGGCAGCAAATGAACAGCTAAGAACACCACAAGCTCAAATCAAAATGTGAAGCAAGCAAGCAGCAAAGAAGTGATAAAGACGGTTTAGGAGGAAACATACAGGAAGCACAGCAAAATGCGGGGATAAAGACAGCACCAACACTGGAGCTATAATCTGATAGGAATGCATACAAAGGATTGTGGAGGTGGAAAGAGGATTAAAGCTTCAAGTTCATCATCAGGGTAGATCCCTCTAACAAACAGGTGAGACTTAGGCCAATTAAGAATTACTTAAGCACCTATTACTTAATATAGCAGTACTGTATGAGAATTATTTATTCATGTGTCTGTCTCCCCTGCTAAGCTGTGACTTCAAGAAAGCTCTGTAACTCACTCAGTACTGCATGACACAAGGTAGGCACCCAAGGAATTTCTGAAGATGAATTAATAATTTGACTCACTTTCATACCACCTTTATCTTACTGAAAAAAATACTAATCGATTTAATTGAAACTTTCTTTGGTAAGACACAGGAAGATGTTTCTTTCATTGGTTTGGTTGCTAGAATATGCCACCTTAAAAGCAGATACATACACTATTGTATTTTCAGGATAATGCTTTCTTTTGACCACATGGACACCTACATAAAAACTGGTCCCAGAAGACATTTAAAGTAAAAAAAAAAAAGAAGACTTTTAAAGTGAACTTTAAAAATCCATATTAAACATATTAAAATTCTTATCAGGAAAAGAAAATAGAAATTACAATGCAGAAATAATATTTATCTAACAAAATTAGAATTATAAATATTACAGTGGATACAGGTGTAATGTCCATTTAGTAAGTGATGGAAAGGAAGGAGGCACTGAAAAACAAAGTCACAGTTGAGACTGGTTTGTTATACTATTTTCATTACAAAGGTGACATAATTAAAGCAATATATAACAAAAATATTAGTACCTAAAAATTCCCTAAGAATAGCTTCATTCATTTTTAGCTCCTCTGCACATGTCAATACTCTGCTTTGAATTTCTTCATTTTCTTTTTTCTTCTCATAATAGTCATGTGAAGTAGGCATTTCTGAATACTTTAGTTGATACTGCTTCAAAACATCTTCATACTGACATATATAATCATGATACATTTTTCTATTTAAAGAAATGATATGTATTTTAAAAATTTAGTAAGTATTACTTACTAAAGTCTATAAATTAAACAGGAAAGGCAAGTCAAAGGCTGAGAACATACATAGCTCAGTGGTTACAGTGCTTCTCTATCATGTATAAGGCGCTGGGTTCAATTCCCTGGCCAGGAATGGTGGCACAGGTTTGTCGTCCTGGCACTTAGAAGACTGAGGTAGGAGGACTGCCCTAAATCTGAGGCCAGGCTGGACTACATACTGAATTCAGGATCGGCCTACACTACAGAGCAACACTTAGCCTCAAAAAAATTAAGACAAGTCAAATAACTACCTATTTCTACTTTCCTCAATATTGTCTGCCTTTCAAACTTTCCTTCACCCCATTACATTTCTAACTATGCTCTTTTCTTCACTGCCCGAGTTACTCACTTCTTAATCTTTTTCTACATAACTTTCACTCCCAAGATTTTTTTCGAAGATCATCAATAATCTAACTTTTCCAAATGAATGATCTATTTTTTGTGTTCATTTTAACTGACACTACAGAGGTTAGTTCTTTTCATTATTTTACATTCTTAAACTTCTCCCTGGTTCTGAATCTCTGTGTTCTTCCCAATTCAACTACAACCAGGCCATTTTTATCTCTTTCAATTTTATGTAGGTAAAGCTATCACACGAAGTCATAGTCCATGAGTTAGAATTTTGGGTTCCTAATATTACACAAGTATTTTTATGAAAGCAATTTTAGCAGTTGGAAGGAACTTATCCAGACCAACTCAAGGAATAACAGGTGACCATCTATTTAGATACAAATCTTGAATGGAACATCATTCTTACAAAAAATATTCACACTTTTTTTTACTTGAATTGTGTATGGCTGACAGAAGGAGTAGATTACTATAGTTTATGTACCAAATTTAATTTGCTACCTGTTGTTATATGGTCCATGAGCCAAGAGCAGTTTCTATATTTTTAAATGGTTAAAAAAACTCAAAATACTATTCCATGCCATATTAAAGTCATATTAAAGTGAAACTTCAGTGTCTATATAAATAAAGTTTTACTGGAACATAGCCCACTTATTTACATACTACCTAAGGCTGCCTTATGCCATAACAATAGAGTTTAGTCATGACAGACTATATAGCCCACAAAGCCTAAAATATTTACCATTAAATCCTTTACAAGAAATCGTTCGCCAACAATCTGATTTGCAACACTTAAAATATTTAATCCGGTTCTTTATGAAAAAACATACTTTAAATCTTCTTTATACAGTTCTTATAAATAGTTTCAAGAAAGAATACTTATAGTACACTTGTAAAAATATACAGACTTTATGCTCCTCAGGATTTTACTTCTTGGATCAAGTTATATTACTCAGAACTTCTTGAAAGATAAGCAGATAAGAAAAGAGTAACAAGTATTCATAAACTGCTGGTTTAACAAAAGAACCTAAGAATAACAGCCTGAATCTTAATGATGGTCTAATTTTTAAAAATTATTAAACTCTGTCCTCTTTAGAAAAACAAAACAGAAGCAGATGAGCCCAAAATAAGCTCCTATTTTAAATATAAATTTTCTAATTAAAACTCCACTTATTATGTGACAATTTGGAGAAATGTTGCACGGGAAAATTATCTATAAAAAAAGTAGTCCCAGGTCACCAGTTTCACTTAAGATTAGCATCTACATTTATCTTGCTCATATATTTGTACCTACTCTTCTAACATATTCCACACAGCTAAGTAAGAATTCAAGGAGAGTATCACTATTACCTCGTATGTTGCTAGCAACACTAGTCTTCACAAATGACTGGGACAAGGATAGATGATGGCAAACAGGCAGCTAGTGCCTCTACTTCCTTCATGACTCCTGACACCAACAAATAGATTCCTTTCTTTTTACAGATGCCTGATATGAGTCATCAATTGAATTCATGCATGTGGTTGATTTAGAAAAGAGAAGTCAGCTAAAACAATCAGTATGGGAGAGGTACATATGTGGATTTGTTTGCTTTAGCCTCTCAGAGAATTATTTTAAGAATTCATGTTCTTGGCTAGAGGAATGGCTCAGTGGTTAAAGAGCTTGCCTGAGCATTAAATCAAGTACTAAGTACCTGAATTCGATTCCCCAGCACCACACAAACCAAACATGGTGGCACACACCTGTAATCCCAGCACTCTGGAAGCTGAGACAGGAGGAGTGCCATGATTCCAATGCCAGCCTGGGCTCCATAGCGAGCTCAGGACAAGTCTGGGCTGCAGAGCAAGACTGTCTCAAAAAAAAAAGATTAATGTTCTGAGGTGGCATAGGCCTACAATCTCAGCACTCTGAGAGACGGAGTCATAAGGATGGGAGATTTGAGCCTAGCTCTGACAACTCTGTGACTTATCAAGAACCTCTCTCAAAATAAAAAATGAATGATGGGCTGAAGGTCTAGCTCAGCACAAATGCCGGGGACTTCGTTCACATACACAGAGAAAAAGAATTAACATTTTGAAATAGCTATGATTTACACTGGGAGACGTTACAAGCAGTTATAAATATTATGCTTCTGGTAAGGAAGTAACTAAAGGTGCAAGACACCATACTCCTTAACTTCTTGATAATGATCCAGGGAAGAGGTTTCTCTTAAATCTCAGGAAACATTTTTACCTATTCTATGTAACTTAACTGTTTTTAAATAAATACTCTGAATTCCAAACAATTCTACAATGCCTGACCAAAAGGAATTTCAAAGCCTAATGTGTATTTGTATATAACAAAACATTACAGTAATAAAAGGAAAATTAAAGGAGAAATTGAAAGACAAAATGTATAAAAATGTATTATTCATCTAATCACAGCAGAAAAATGTCTAAATCTAAAAAATTTAACATTGAAGTATGAGACATTCAGAATACCAAATAACCAGAATACCAGAAAAGAGACTTTCTACAATATACCATAATCAAAATTCTAGAAGCTCAACACCAAGGGAGAATATCAAAAAGCTGTAAGAGAAAAAAAGGTAACCAATTAAGGTAAGCCTATCAAAATCATTGTAGATTTCTCAGCACAAACCTTAAAGACTAACAGAATGTGGAGTGAAATTCCTCAAGCCCTGAAAGGAAACAAATGCCAACCCAGACTGCTACACTCTGCAAAATTATTCTTCCAAACAAATGCAGAAGTATTTTCCACTACAAAAAAACCCTAAAGAAATCTGTGACCACTAAACCATCAATGCAGAGAATCTTAGAGACAGCAAGAAACCCAAGTATCCATCAAATAGAGCAGTTAAATAAAAGCAAAAACCAAAGAACCAAAACTGAAAAAATAGTACAATAACGTTTCAATAAGTATCTTATGACATTAATTCTCAATGTTAATCCAATCAAAAGATAAGACTAGCAGACTAGTTTCAAAAAACCCAACTATAAGTTGCCTTGAAAAGGCATATTACATCCACAAATAAACAGATTGAAATTGAAAAGATATAAAGCAACTCCACATACACCTGGAGCCCAAAAGCAAGCAGGACAAGCTATTTTTTCAGACACAGAAAATTTCAAGCCAAAGCTGATCAGGGGAGACAAAGATGGCCACTACATACTGGCAAAAGGAGCAGTTAAACAGAAAGAAGTCACAATTACAAATATATTGATATATGCACCCAATGTTGACACACCTAACTGCATAAGATACAAATTACTGAACGTAAGTGACAGACAGACTCTAACACATGATAGCAGGAGATTTTTATATCCCACATTAAGAGATAGGTCAATCAGACAAAAAAAAAGAGAAATACCAGAGTTGAACATCAAGGAACAAAATAGAATTGTTATCTACAGAGTGTTTAATCCAATATCCAAAGAATACGCTTTTTCCTCAGCACATGCAAACTTTTCCGAAACAAACCATATATTAGGCCATAAGGCATGTTTAAACAAATACAAAAGAACTAAAGTAAGTCCCCTTATACTATCAGACCAGAGTGGAATGAAACTAGAAATCAACAGCAAGAGAACCTACAGAAATTATGTAAATATGTGGAGATTACATAATACATTATTGAACAAGGAGCTGGTAACAGAAGAAACCTGGGAAGAAATCATACTTGTTTTCAAGTCAAATGACAACAGAAGCACAACACATCAAAATCTAGGAAACAGAATAAAAGGAGTTCAAAGAGGGAAGATTACAGCAATGAATACACACACACTAATATAACAGAGCAATTTCAAATAAGCAATCTAATGATGCACTGTAAGGTCCTACAAAAGCAGGAAAATCTTTGCTCAAAAGCAGAAAGGAAAAAAATTCTCACAATAGATAAAAAATTGTAAAGATCAGGGCAAAAACTAATGAAATTGAGATTAAAAAATATCAAGGAATTGAAGAGCTCTCTGAAAGAATACTGATAATCCCTAACCAAATTTACCAAAACAAGGAAAAAAACACACCAACATAATAATTAGTAATACCAACTTACAGAATTGATATGCTTAAATGAATATATATGTATATATCTTACTTGTCTTTTTCAGCAATTTCTTGACAACTAGTAAATTGGTCTCGCATATAATTTTCGTGTTTATACAAAACATCACAGGTTGGCTTCCAGCTATGGAAAAAAATTATAGCTGTAACTAGTACCTCAGTGGTAAAAGGCAGAATAAAAAAAGTAATCATTAAAGATAAATGAATTTTTCCTAAAGAAAACAATTTTACATCAAGAAAATTTTCCCAACTAATACTGCCACCATTACCCACCATTCACGTACCCATACATTCAAGTATTAACATTCATTAACTTTTACATGAATTTTTC
Organism: Ctenodactylus gundi; assembly: GCA_004027205.1. Classification (NCBI taxonomy): domain Eukaryota; kingdom Metazoa; phylum Chordata; class Mammalia; order Rodentia; family Ctenodactylidae; genus Ctenodactylus; species Ctenodactylus gundi. The sequence continues at coordinate 875,253 of PVKB01000220.1, read as the reverse complement.
GAGCCATAACAAATAGGAACAAATACGGCATGGGTAGACTGTGTATTTTTATGGTATTTCTATTTACACTTTGGAACAAACTCCAACATCAGCTATTCTCTCTCATATTTCTAAGATCCTGGCCAAGAAATTATTTTGGGAAAGGCATGGAAAAAGCTAAGATAGGGGCTAAAGAGAAGCTTTAATCTCTTTTGACATTTAGATTTTTACATCCTCTTGAGCTATAAAAAAATAAAATCCCAAAATATACAATTAGTAAAATGAATACTCATACATTTAAAAATACCTGTAGAAACAATATCAAATTATATATACCATTCCAAGTCCTATTTGAATTACTTCCTTTTTCTATTTTTTTTTCCAGATTCAAAAAGTATACATGCTCATTTTGGAAGCACAGATAGGTAGACATAAAAATACTATCATTCACATTCCCAACATTAAATTATTACTATTATTGTTTTAGTAATTTTATATTTTACTACAATTATATATTTAACCTCACATTATATCCACATATAACAATTTATCCTTTATCATTTATTGAACAAAACTTCTACTTTAATATTTGAATTCTAGTCATAGAAAATATACTTCCAGATAAAGATCATAGATTATACGTAAATTTCTCTGAATATTTAAAATATTCGTAAGAAAAAAATGTTCCATGAAAAATACTCACTATAAGCATTTTGTTATAGATCCATCTATATTTCCCTAATTAGACACTGATATGTAATTATCAACTGGGTTCATATTATGAATGTTTTATAATCTGCATTGCTCAACTTGTAGTATACTATTATCTTCCCATATCATACACCTATTTTCATTATCTGCTGCCTAGTTTTCAGTCATGTACCAACATGCATTTAGTTAATTCCCTGATGTTGAACATTTGAGTTATTTTCAGTGTTTTCCTACAAACAAACTAGAAATAAAATTTCAAAAATTCAACAGCAAGAAAATGATCCAATTAAAAATATGCAAAGGACCTGAAAACACTATTTCTCAACGATTTTTATTTTGAAAATTTTTAAGTTGAAGCTTGGTGTGGTGCTGCATACCCATAATCCCAGCATTGCTGGAGCCTAAAGCAGGAGGTCTGCAAAGTTGCAGCCCAGCTTGGACAACTGAGCAACTCAGTGAGACTGTGTGCCTCTAAATAAAAAATAAAAAAGGGTTAGGATGTAGCTCAATCCCCAGTACGGGGAAGGCGGGAAGGCGGGCGGGCGGGCGGGCGGGCGGGCAGGCAGGCAGGCAAGAAGGAAGGGAGGCAGGCAGAAAGAAATAAAAGGTATCAGGTTAGATTACTTTATCCAAAATTAAGATCTTCAACATTTAAAGATGGCAACTCAAATTTATCTACTAGAAATGTTATAATTGAGCTTACTTTTTAAATTTCTGTGTTTAGATAACTAGGTCTGAATTACTGAGATCTTACAGCTTTTATTTTTACTTTGAACTTGCTGTAATTCCTTCTCAGAGGCACGTAACTAAGCAATTTAAGACTTGATTCACGCCAGACCAGCACTATGGCTGGCTAAAGCAGGAGGATCACAAGTTCAAGCCGAACTTCTATAATTTTGCCAGATTCTGTCTCAAAAATCAGAAATAAAAAAAAGGGGTGGGAATACAGCTCAGTGCAAATGTCTGGGATGGACCCTCAGTAACCACCTCCTCCCCAGCCCCACAAAACACTATTTTCAGGCTGGAGACCAAATTCAGCAGTCAAGCACCTACCTAGCATATCCAAGACCCTGTATTCAATCCCTAATACTCAACACCACCCAAAAAAACCCTACTTTTAAATTGATAGTTTTTAATTATAAACTCAGAAAGCTTGAATAAAAGAATAAAATGACAGTCACTGGAAGTCCATTTCTTCCAAATACTCACTTACTACAGTTGTCTCTGATCTCCTCATTATGTTTACAGTAATGAGCAATTTCCTCATCTGTTGTATTTATAGTTTCATGTATGTGACAAATAGTTGCCCTGATTTCTTTGATATCTTCAAAGCATTCTGAAACAACAAAATGTTTACTTTAAGGTAAAAATATAAGTTCAAAATAAACAGAGTTGGAGGAAAAGATGTATGACAACTTACCTACAGGAGGAGAGCCAGAGAAATGGATGAGAGACATGAGATGGGAAAGTGCCCATGTTGTATTCATTTGTATAAACATTCATGCATGATAACAGAATGGGCTTTTGTTTTTTACAAACATGAAAGTTTTATTCTTCAATTCCGTATCAATTAATTGTTAAGTACTCCTTCAACTCACTTATTTGTGGCAATCAAACACAGATTAAAATGATTTCTTGAAAAGGTTTTCTTAGTGCTCCGTATTTTTTGACTGCAGAAAAAGTATTCAAATCTACTTCTCCCAAACTATTAGGAAGTTAATAGTTTTATTTTTAGATCTAAAATAACTCAAGAACATAACATAGTATATTTAGCCTTGCTCCCATACTATTTTTCAGAATGAGTATTTCTGAAAATGCAGCATCAATCGTGGTCCTTCATCTGTGGTGATTTCTCGAAAAAAAAACCAATTTTCACTCAAATATTTCACAGCCTTCTTTGAGAAAAATAAAATTCTCAATTGCACTTAAGGAGTTGTTTCTGCTCAAATCAAAATTATTCACAAAATAAACGTTGAATACAAAAATTTATTATTCAGGAATTCAGCTCAAAGCAAAATTCTTGACAAAACAACATTGAATATATAAATGTGTTGTTGAAATAGACAATACACTAACTGTTTTTCCTAGGATAAACAGTTCATTATTAATCACTACAAGAAACGTCACAAGTTATATCATCAACTATATGTTGCCCTAATCAAGGTAATTTTATTATAGTATACGTCACAAAAGAGTACACGACTACACAGTAACTTCATCATGTAAGGCTACTTACTATTAATTCTTTGAAGCACATCTTCTTTACTATTTGTTTCTTGCTGGTACTGAAAAACTAAAATAAATAATTTTTTGCATATTTCATTATTAAAATGTCAAATCATGATACAAATAGTTATCAATTTGTATTATACCTACCAAATTCTAACAAAAGCCTGTCCAACTTGGCAAACAGGTCGGGGTCACTCATCTTGGATTCTGTCAAGGAAAAATATGCAAGATTTCTTAACTCATATGCAAAACGATCTAATAAGCAGCACTTCTTAAGTTGTATGCACGTATAATGGAACAACTTTTTAAATGTTACATTCTTCAGAGAAAAAGGCGTTTTTAAGATCACTCGCAGGCCAGGGGGGCCCTTTCATCAGACTAGACCGAACTCCACAGGAGGTCTTCCACCACCCTGAGATCCACAGACACCCAACTCCTCAAGAGGCCACGCCCCTTTAAAAAGCCAAACACGTGCCTTCCGGGCCTAATGGAGGCCTTTCCTTCTAGAAACCATAAGGACCAACAGCACCGCAAAACCTGTGAGAGACGGTGCAGTTTTTCATTTACAACCTCCCAACACGGGTTGCGGAAAGGAGGCTGTGCACAGGCGTGCCCACCGCGGTTTCACGCGTCCAGTCGGGGGCGGCGGCGGCCTCCCGCGCTCGCCACCGCCCGGGCCCAGCGGCTCGCCTGCAGCGGCTGCCCCGCGAGGCCGCGCACCCTTCGCACCCTTCTGCGCAGCTCTCCTGCGGGCCTCCCGCGGGCCCGCCGCCGCCCGGGCTGCCTCTCGCCCACCTCAAGGTCCCTCAGGATCCAAACCTCCGCCCTCCCTCGCTTCCTGACTGGCCGCCAAGACCGCAAACTAGACTGCGAACTGCAGTCCCCGGAGCCAGCCCAGGAGACCCCGCGGAGCACGTGGTCCGGGCAGATCTCGTTTAATCGCGAGATTTGGCCCTCAGGGAGAACCACGGGCGACTACTCCTGCATGGACTTGAAGAGGGAGGGAAACCCCTTTAAAAAGCGCGGGTGGGAGCAGAGGCTGAGAGGGCGCTAAGAGGGCCAGGTGCCTGGGCCTCTGCCACTGCCTTGAAGACAATTTTTAAAGATTCTGCAGCCCTCTTTAACAATTTAAAAAAAAAATACTTTGGAGAGCAGCAGTGAAATGGACACAGGAGAGGAAGAAACACGTCAATAACTGAGTTTAAGTTTTAAACTCAGCATTTGTCAAGACTTTTGAAAAAGCGAGCATAAAGCATTTTTGTTAAAACATTTTAAGACAGACTGGTTTCAGATCAGTTTCTAAAACTGTTGTTGCTAATTTCTGCTCTTAGAATTTGTAAATCCAAAGTGAAGGGATAAAGGAAAAAAAATTTATTCCCGCGCGCGCGCGCGCGCGCGCGTGTGTGTGTGTGTGTGTGTGTGTGTGGAACCAGAGCCTTGTAAATAAGTACACCCTGTACTCCACTGCTGAGCTATGCCCCTTCTCAAATTTGTGTATATTTCTCGTGGAAACGTTTTCAATAATAACTGCCTTGAGTCACCACATTCTGGACTGATTTACATACTATTAAGATGAAAAACAAGCTTTCAAAATATAAAAGAGCTAGCAAGGAAAGGAAAAGAATAAACTCGATAAGTAGATGTAAACAAATAATGGATTTTTAAAAATCTGAGATATGAATGTTAAACAATCTTATTAGTGAAGTTCATTGGTACCAGAGAAAAAGAGATGTTTATGAAATGTAATAAGTTACCCAATGTTACTAAAGATTAAAGTGAAACATGAGTCTCTGCACATAATCATACTGATAAAACGACATAATATGGGTAGCTGAGTATCTATAAATGTGATTACAAATTGGACTATTTATAATACCAAGAAAATAATCTTTCTCCTTAACTTCCATACTGAGTAAAAGCAAAATGTTTTATTTGTGCAGAATGTTTTTAATGCACAAGTAAAAATATTTAACTCATAGAAATCTATTACAGAGAAAAAAATTAGAATTAAGAAAAAATATTTTATCCTAAGACATTTACTCTAGAATTATGATGTAATGATAGAAAAAAGAAAATAAATAAGTTATAGCACACTACCATAGTGGGACACTGTACAACCTTAATATCTTCTATTGAAAGATAATAACAACATGAAAAAATGCTGATGTTATAAAGTTTTATGCAATTTCAGTGAAAAAAGTGTACCCTGAGCATGGTTAATATTTTTTAAAATGAAGTAAAAGAAATATACTAGTATTTTAGTGTTGGTTTTCTTTGAAATGATAACTAACTTTGAAATATTTTCATTGCTTCTCTATTTTCTATAATGTTCATTAAATTATACTCATAAAAGGTTTATTTATACAAATAGTGTAATGAATGATTATTCCGATCTAAAAAAAAAGCTTTCAGAAGTTTTAAGTACCTCAGATCAGACATGCATAATGAATTTTATAATATTATAATATTGCTCACTAGTATAACAGGCCATCAAAGCTAATTTGATAGCTCACCCATGGCATTGGCCTGTAATCTCAGCACCCTAGGAGGCTGAGACAGAGGATCTCAAGTCCATGATCAGCTTGGGCAACTTAGTGAGGCCCTGTCTCAAAATCAAAACCAAAAAATGGGCTGAGATGTGGCCAATTAAGTCACAGGTGCTGGGTTCCATCCCCAACATCACAAAAGAAAAAAACTAATTTAAGTTTCAGGGATGTAAGAACCTAGCCCATTTCTTCCTTTGTACTTGAAAATCTTTTATTTTTCTATATTTATTGAGATAAAATTGACAAAATTTATGTATTTAAAAGGTATAACAATAGCATAATATTTGATATGCACGTTATTGTATTACTTCATTTGTGTTGCTAGTAACACAGATCATGTAGGTTATAAAACAAAAGGGTTATTTTGGATCACCATCTACAAGTTCAAGGTAGAGGGGTCATATCTGAGATGGCTCTCTTGGTGGCAAGTCTGGCAGCACCACAAGAAATCACATGACAAAAAAAAAAAACAGGAAAGGAAAATGTCTATTTTTCTTTTGTGGGTTCTCACCCTCTTAGGAAGACACAAGAATTCAATCCTGGGAGCACTGTCCTAATAAGTTCATCTAATCCTAATTGCCTCCCAAAGGCCCCACTTCTAAATACTATAGTCAGATTAACTTTCCACCTTCTTTATATCAGTCAATGGGGATTAAATTTCAGCTCATGAAACCCTGAGGGAGACACTCAAACCATATCCGAGCCATAGTAACTATGAAACGATTATTACAATCAATTACATAAAATATCTACCACCTCATTATCATGTGCGTGTATGTGTGCATGCACACACGTGCATTGAGGACATTTAAGATATGATGTCTCAGCAAATATCAAGTGTACAATATTATTGACTGTAGTCACCATGCTGTAGATTAGATCTCAAACACTTAGTCATCCTAACCAAAAACTTGGTACCCTTAAACTAAAATCTTTGTTCCCATCTTCCTAGCCTTTGGCAATCACAATTCCATTCTCTGGTTCCATAAATTCAACTTTTTTAGATTTCACATATAACTGATGTTATGCACTATTTGACTTTTTGAGCCTCGCTTATTTCTGCCTAAGTCACATATATATCCATATATATATATATATATATATATATATATATATATATATATATATAAAACATATATAATTACATATAATATATAAAATTAATATCTTTTGAAAAATAAATATATATGCATACTCTTACCATTTATTTATAGAGGTATATATATATATATATATATATATATATATATACAGCTTTTTTCATTTCTCTTTGTTCTTTTTTCTCTAACAGTTAATCTTGATTATCAATTGATGGGCTTGAGAGGTGCTGACTGCAACCATGAAATCATGAGGCAAAATAAACCTTTCTCCTTTAAATTCTGTATGCCAGGTATTTTGTCCCATCAACAGAAAAACTAATACAAAGAAGAGGAACTGTTCCTGTAGCTATGCTAACCACTTGGTTCAGAAACCTCTGGGACTAGTTTGTGGGGAAGAGTTTGAAAAGTTTGAAGATGTCAGACAGAGAAACCCTAAATCATCATAAACAAAGATTTGTGGGCAATTCTAGAAGAAGCTCTAAAAACCAGGATGCTGGTAGGAATGTGGAGAGTTGATAACTGTATTCATTTGTCAATGCCCTGTGAAGCTGAGTTTAAAGGCAACCAATTAATTGATTCGGCAGAAGAAATTTCAAGACAGTCTAGCAATCAAGCAAGCTGTGGCATGGGTATTGCTGGCTGCTTGTAGCCAAATTTACAGTAAAAATCAGAAGGAAAAAGCAGAGCAAAAAGATTTTCAAAACTTAAAGTTTAGCCAGAAAAGAGGTATAAAGTTGCAGCCAGGGAAAATGTGGCTGAGCAAATTAGCACTGTTATTAAAAGCAAGTTAAGTATTTTCCATTTGACCATGAAAAAAAGATGGCTTGAGTGCATCTCAGAAATTGGCCAGCTCTTATTGTTGGCTCAAGGTTTTAAAATTTTAAACTTCCTTGAAAGAACTTGCTTGAGGAAGAGATCTCTAGAGCAGCCTGGTCACTCAGAGCTACACAAAGAAGTGTTTATCCTACATTTGGCTACCTAGGAACTCAGAGGCCACTGTAGCCATGGCCTAACGGGCCAACATACTGCTCAACCTGGCATTAGACCTTGAAATCACTCACATAATGCTGGTTTTGGAGGCATAAAGAATGTATAAGACCTGAAAGGTCAATCAATGGGAAACAGAGGCAGCATCACTACAAGAAGCCCCTTGAAGGCTACAGGAATGGGGCTGTCTCATGTCATGCCATCATCTGTGTCAGATCCCAGACATGTAGTTACAGGACAAGGTTGGTCTTGTTTTGGTCCTATTCATCTGTATCCCCTATTCCTCTCTTTCAGAATGATAATGTTTCCTTGTACCATTCTATCTTGGTAGTATGTAACTTGTTTTCTGGATTTTAAAGAGATTCACAGCTAAGTTTGTCATGAGTCTCAGATGAGAATTTAGATGTAGGCTTTTGAACAAAGATGGGCCTGTTGAGAGTTTAGAAAGGAATTAGTGAATTATTGATTGTATGCACAGTAGTTGCAGCATGTCAGGCAAAATTATGACTTCATTATTGTTTTTAACTGGAGATTAATTGAAGATTTATAAGATATATTTAGGTGTCAAGTTAACAAGGAGTGGGCTATGATGGTTAACTTTGTCAACTTGATTGATTTGAGAAATGCCTAAGAGAATAGTAAGGCACACTGCTGGGAATCACCATGGATCACAGAGGAATTGCCTCAGAGACCATGTCTTGTTCCTGGTCCCTTCCTCTCAGGTGCTTTCCTGCTCTTTAATTTCTGGCCACCATGAGGTGGGCTGCTTTGCCTTTCTACCAAGATGTTCCTGCCTTGGAACTACCCAGCCATGGATTGAAACCTGCAAACCTCATCTAAAATGAAACTTTTCTCCTTTAAGTTTTTCATATCAAGTATTTTGTTGCAGCAACAGAAAATCTGCCTAATATATTTTCTTTTTTCCTCTCTGGGTACTTTCAAACAGCCTGTTTTCAAGCTCACAGATTCTTTTTTCTGTTTGATTTACTAGTACTGGTACATTCTGTTTTGTTTTTCATTTCATTTAGTGTACTTTATAGCACCAGGGTTTCTGATTTTGTTAATTACTTCAATTTCTCTGTTAGGTTTCTCTGACAAAGTACTGAATTATTTCTCTGTGTTTTCTTAAATTTCTTCAAGTTTCCTGAAAACACCCATTTGGAATTATCTATCTGTCCAAAGGTTCATACATACAGGATTTATAGTTGGTTTCTGGTGATTTATTCTTTCCTTTAGGTGTGGTCATAGTTTTCTAACACTTCTCTATGCACAAGACATTTACACATTGATGATGGATTTGTTATTTCAGTCTTTAGGATATGATTCTGCTTGTGTTCACCGTCCTCAAAATTTTAAGCAGATTATGTTTTTTTTTCTGAAACTGCAATCACTACAACTACTTCAGCACTAGATAGTGCTCTAAGACCAGGTTTGCCATGAGTCCAAGATCTGTGTGTTGTCACTGTTTTAGCACTAGAGGGTGCCCCAAGCCCACGTTTGTTGCAAATCCACAGTGGGTATGTTGTACAAGATGGTTTCAGAAGTGCCTAAAAAGGATAGACTATTCCTACAAGCTTCTTTGTGGAACTGAGTCAGATGAGCCACCTTATTAGCCTGTGGTCAGGTGGCACAGTATTTTGCCCAACAGTAGGTCTCATCACGTAGGAGTTGGCTCTAAGTTCCTGTGCACTGTTTTTTGCCTAAGTCCTTCTTCTTTCCGAGGATACAGTCTCCATGTTATACTGGAGCTGGGGGCAAGATGAAATATGCAGTTCCATGGCCACCAATCCTGCAATGTTCTGTTGTACCTGGAGCCCACAGCCCACTATTCTTCAGTGTACAGGGACAGGATCAAGGGTCACGCTGCTGTGCTGTACTCATGGTCTGAGGTTGATACAGCCAGAAGAGGTATTGCTAGCTGGAATACAAGTCAGTCCCATTAGAGTTGTGAGTATTCATCTGGTACCAGGATAGATCCAGAGGCTTCTGCTGTGGGCAATAGTTTGGGAATAGGGTCTACTGGAATCTGGCAGGTGTTTTGATTTCAGTGGCCTGACACTGAGTTCCAAGACAAAAATCCCGCACTCCCATCCCTTTCCTATTACCTGGAAGATATAGTCCATTTCCACGGTGCATTGCCTGAGCTTGAGGGAAGCAGAGTGAAAGCAGTGCCTTGGTTTCCAGACAAATGCAGGTCCAGAGGCTCCATTCACAGCCCCTGTGGGAAAAGAACACAGGGCTCTGCTTAGTACTGGGTTTCAGTATGGTGGGCCTGGTACAGAATTTCAAGTCTGAGCCTTGACTCAATTCTCTCTCTCTCTCTCTCTCTCTCTCTCTCTCTCTCTCTCTCTCTCTCTCTCTCTCCCAGAAGAAGGCACATCACTCCATGCTGCAGTGCTTGAAGTTGAGGGAAGGGTGAAACTGCCATCGTCTTCCTTTCCTCGATGTATTTTCTTATTTTGTTCATGCCAGCCACTGTGATTTCTCACCTGTGTTCTTTGGCCCTTTCCTTGTTCATTTCTCAAGTTATACCAACCTGCATTCCAAGCCAATTACACCATGAAACAGGTTCTCATTAAAGATAACAATGACTTCAAGTCACTAAATACAAAGAACCTGTTTCAGTCCTTACGTGATCTGGCCTCCCCACAGTACTCAACTGTCTTTTGTTTGCTTGTTTGCTTGCTTATTTATTGAAAAGCTGCCCCTTAAATCTCCCACAGTGCCCCATTTCTCAGGAATCAAAGTTTAGAAGTGGGGGTGGAAGGTAGTTGTTTAAAATTGGTCTCTCAAAAAAAAAAAAAAAAGAAAGAAAGGAAAGAAACAAAACTTTAAAACTGAAGAAAAATAAAATCAGTCTTTCTGTTGTCTTTGTGCTTCTGAATGGAAAGTCCCTAGTTTGAGTCCATTGAGTCCTTTGCTTAGTGTTTGATATGGATCTTTTCTGCTTTCGGTGGGAGTAACCATGCCCATTCCAGGGCTGTTGCCAATGTTCTCGATCACTGGCTTTTGGTCTTCCTGTAGGGGAGACACCAGTTTCTACAGCAAACAGGTAATTTGAGTTAAAAAAAAAAGCTTTTTCCCTTTAAGAAAATTTCTTGAGCATATTCAAGAGCAAGGGTTCTGCGAAAAAGAGCTTGCCAGCAGCTTCTGCGCGATCAACTGCTGTCCCACAGTGTTTCTCAGAAAAACCCCCATTCAGGCTCCTTCAGTCCTTTCAGAATACTGGGCAGTGGCATCAGAGTCTGATATTGGAACTTGCTGAGTGATGAATGTTTGATCTAGAAGCTTACTTTCATCCCCAAATTCCTCCTTTTCTTCAATGTCAGAAACAAAGTCTGGAACTAGAGGCCTAGGACTCTGGACATACTTCCTAGGAACAAAACCATTCATTTTCGCCAAGAGCAATCTCAACACTTTTTCCTTCCGCTACCAACTCAACTCTCCAATATCCACATTTCTCTTAGTATTTGGCCTGGTTGGAATGCTGCCTGCTGACCAGGATCTGCTTATTCACTTCACGGACAGCATCCAGAAAGAAGCTTTCCACTTCTGTTCTTTCCAATATGTTCTTGGCCAACTTCTTCGCTTGACTCATTTCTCTGTCCTTCATCTGAAGAAGCTGCTGTAGCTTATTAATTTCCACCCGACTTTCTTGGTTCTCTATCATTGCCTGTTGCTTCAGTTTCCAAATTTCAGTCTCAAATTATTTGGTATGTAATTCAGCATTCTCCAAGCTTACCACCTCTTTTGAAGAATGTGGATTTATGATCTCTGCTAGGTCAATTGCAAAATCTTCTCTCTAATCAATGCTCATTAACCTCTTTTTGATGTAAAAAGCATTTTAAGTATGATTCTCTTGCAAATTCTGGAACATTTTTTGTAGAGCCTCAGCTTCCTTCATGTGAGAAGCGAGATCCTTCTGGAGATAAACATTCTGTTTAAAAACATTTCTTCCAGCACCATTCAATTGTACCACAGCTTCAGGGTGGGCTTTCTCAGCTAGCATTAGGATCTTCTTTTCAGTCTCTTGTTCTAGGAGGTGGGTACTCGATCTGAGGTTCCAAGCTCCAGGGTTTCCTCCATCTGCAGATGTTGGTGGCTCCCAGCTGTTTGCAGTCAGCCTGGGGAGACTTCCTGGACTGCTGTTTTTTCCCCACTCTGATGTTTCCTTGGAATTTGTGATCTTGCCCTGGCCTCCTTTCAATTGTTGGGGAGTTCTTCCCTGTCCTAGCTACATTGAAGAGGTGGTTTTTGACTTTATTCTCAACTTTTTAATTGGGTGCACAAGAAGACATTGTGCAGCTTTGTTACTCAGTGGCCATCTTGACTGGAAGTCTGGCCAAGTATTTCTCAATGTAGTCTTCTTACAATGTTTACCTGATTTTTCCCCTACCTTAGTATAGTAATTTCTCTACTTCCATTTTCAGACTCATCTACTACTTGGCTATAAATACTATAAATTTCTCAGGCTTAATCCTAGGTCTATTTTATTTTGTACCCCATTATGCAAAGTACCCAATATAACCACAACTGAGATGACTCACAAATGTTTATCTCTAGCCCAAACCTCTGAAATCAATTCAAGCTACTATTTGCAAAGAACTTCTAATTTCCAAGTCAGACTTTTATTCTGGCTAATTTAAGCAAAGTACAATTTGGGGACACTGTGTATCCCAAAAATTTCTGGAATGGCTAGAGAATCAGACACAGAGGATACACAGAAAAGAGTAATGTTCAAACTTACATGACAGATTTGATAGTTAAGACATACCACCACAACCAAGGCCTAAGGACTACAGGTCATACCACTACCAGGAACACTATCACAACTATACTAGAAACCCTACTTCAATTGTCACCAGTGACAGACAGAATTGTTCCCAAAGCAAACTTCTTGGTGTTATGCCTTCCTAATTGAAAACCTTGAATAGAAACATTTTATTCTAGAAGTACAGGCCACATATTCAATCACTTCCAGACTGTTAAGAGAAGACTCCTGTACAGACCCAGTATCCACTTATACATATACCAGAAAACCGGATGTCATCCTTGGTGATCTTCCCCCATATCTATTCCTCATGAAGCCTACCAGTTTTATCTCTTCAATGTCTTTCAAATCCAGCCAATTTTATTTCAGTTGCTACCATCATAGTCCATGTTGCCATCATTCATTCTGGTATCTCAACTATTACAATACTAATTTAGTCTTACTGCCTATTTACTCTGACCCAATACTTTCATGACTTCCTAGTGCTCTATGAATAAGGACAAAACAAAGTTCTTTTTATGATTGATAAGGACATTTTTGGTCCAATTCCTATCTATTTATACATCTTCATATTATCCTAAATCAATCTTGCTTTTTGCAATCTAGCTTTGTTACAAGACTTCTTTCAGTTCTTAATATATGCTCCTTCCCAACACAGTCATTATACTAGCTAGCTCCTTAGATTGAGATGATCCATCTTTATTCACTGAATAACTTCCTACTCACTCTTTAAACCTCAAAGTAAGCATCAAAGCATCAGTAATGCTTGTTATAAACTCCCTATTATGCATTTATCTTTCATAGCTATTAAAATAGTTGCAATTTTCCACTGTGTAAATATTATATAGAGATCTGTCACCCACTACACTGTAGGCTCTACAAATAATCCCAAACCCTTCTCCTCTCACACACATGCCTGCATGCACCTGTACACACACACACACACACACACACACACGCATGCACATGTTATATACACTCCTTGGTAGCCACAACCAATAGGTTGTAGTGGTAGTCTGTTACAATGGCTATCAACTTCATTCAATTCAAAAGCACTTCCAAAGGAATAGATGCCACTTCATTCTAAGAATCATCGTTATAGGGAAAGTCAGAAAAGAGGAAGTGAAGCAATATGAATCTGCTAAACCCAATTTATTTATGTGACTGGCAGGCAAGTCAATGGGAAAACAACAGGTTTAAAGTGCTCCAGGATTTTCAAATATGCATGATTAAATTTACATTTTAATATATTTTCACAAAATAAACCCTCTTCTTTGTTTCACTATTTGATTCCTTGTGTCTGGATCCATGTGGCTGACTTTCTTGGCAACATTAGGTTTAAACTTTCATCACTTTATTGAATTATCATGTTAATAAAATAGAAGAAATTGTTTGACAATTCTGCCTTCCTTTCTTGATAGTAATTTTAATATTAATAGATTTCTTTTATGAATATATTTAAACTGTATTGGACAAAAGCAAAAAATAGAATTTTTCATTCCAATACCTCTTGTACTTATTATTCAGTGCTAATCTAACACATCCATTGTTTTACTGATTGCATACTTTTGACTTAGTCCTTAGTACAATCCTGTTTGCTTTCAAATACATCTGCTTACTTCTAAAATCCCATTAAATGGTATTCTAACACCTCAATGTATCCCCCACTAGTCTACCCTTTTTGTTGCATCATTCTTTAATTTTACTCCTTATTTTTGCCTGCAATTCTATCCATGACACCCAGTACACAGCCTGAAATAACAGAAATTCAACAAACATTCATTTATTAACAAATGAATGAATGAAAAATAAACATTTCTGAAGTGTTACATCATTTGATATCTATATTATTATACCAGGCTGAAAGTAGATTTTTCCCCCTTTGATATAGCCTACATTCTTTCTATTTTATCCAATAACAATGCTGATTTTTCTTATATCTATTCCACTATGTTACTTGCCTCCTCCAAAAAATCATATTTTCCCTTTTTTTCTAATTAGAATGTCCTTTAACTATCTTAAGACTGTCTTTGATTTGACCTCAACTTTACTTCCCAACAAAATCTCTGTAGGGTAATCAAGCCATCTCCCTCAATGATTTGTGAAGACAATATGCTCATCTACGCCTCCATGGCTTTGTGCTCTCGTTATTCTTTTCAACTGGAAAGTTTGCATTATTTATCTAATCAAGATTCATTCTTTGTTGCTCAAATCCCAACTGTCCTAGAAACCCAAACCTATTAAAGACATTTAAAGCCTACGGCAATTTTTTAGCACATAGCATGCAAAACACTGTGTTTTGGATCTGGAGTGTTTCTCAAAAGCCTCCGTATTTGGATGTGGTGGGATAACTGTGGAACCGTGTGTTATTGGCAGGGAGGGCCTGGCTGAAAGAGGCAAATGCTTGAGGTGTGACCTGGAAAGATTGTGCCAACTTGAGTCTAAGAGGTTCCGCACAGCAGAACTCTCAAGTATTTTTTTGACTTGTGGGCCAGGAAGTGAGGGAGGGGCACCCAAATTGGGCGTGGGGAGCCCAACTGGCAGCTTGAACTAGGTAAAGGAAGAAAGAAGAAACGTTGTTACAGCTTCTTCCTGAGAAGGCTCCGGCCTTGCCTGAGTGTGCAGCCTTCTCTTCGCTCCTGCTTCACTGGCTTTCTATTTGAGGTGGTGTGAGCAGCTCTCCTGCCTCTGCTATCTACTTGTAGCCTTACTGGCTGCCCACGAGCAGACTGGGTGAGACCTTGTGAAAATGTGAGCTTAATAAATCTTTCCTCCCTTAAATAGTGGAATTTGGGTATTTTGTCCCAGCAGTGAATAAGTAACTAAGACACAGTGGGATTAGAAAGATGAATAAAGCCCTTGTTTTCAAGAACCTGATGATTTAACACTGAAAAGAGATAATAATGGTGATGAATACCATAAGACATATACATATGTAATTGTGATGATGAGAGGGATATTAAATCAATGACGTAAATGACCTTTAAGGTCAAAGTCAACTCCAAGTCTAACCTTTCAGTAGGAAACAAATTTACACTAGATGATTCAAATAATATATTAGCAAAGTGACTATTGAAACAAGGGGCAGGTCATTGGTACTTGACCTGGAAAGATATATGCTAGCTCTGCCCTTCCTATCTCACTTGGCTTCCTGCCTGTCATATTGTGAACACCTCTTCCTTCCTGCCATGGACTCCCACCATTGCCAGCTGCCCGTGAACAGACTGAGACCTTCAGAAACTGCGAGCTGAAATAAATCTTTCCTCCCTTAAGTTGGGGATGTTGGGTATTGCATCCCAGCAACAAAAAAAAGTAATAACTAAGACACCACTTAAAAATTTACTTGCATCAAATTTCCAAACATCAAAGTGAACAATGTTTTTTCTATTCCATTTCCATTAATTGATTATAATCATGTCAAGTTTTAGTTTTCTTCCTTACTTGATCCATAAGTTTTCATACAGATTGTTTTCCCTGAAATTTCTGATTGTATTTTTATCTATACATAGTAGAGTCCTGCATGCTGTTCATTATGTCATCAAAACTGTGCAGCTCCTTACTAATTCTTGAATGAGCTAAAATAATTTCTAAGCCTGAGATGGGCATGAACATTTCATTTTGAGAGACCTCTACCTTTCCAGGTTAATCACTTAAATCTTAATGACTACATGCCAGGCAT
Source organism: Ctenodactylus gundi (assembly GCA_004027205.1). Classification (NCBI taxonomy): domain Eukaryota; kingdom Metazoa; phylum Chordata; class Mammalia; order Rodentia; family Ctenodactylidae; genus Ctenodactylus; species Ctenodactylus gundi. The sequence goes on along the minus strand of PVKB01000220.1, from coordinate 859,251 downwards.
CATCCTGGGTGTATTTACAGGATTAGGAAGGAATAGGAGTGGTCAGATATCACAGCCCAGCTCCACACAATTCTTTAAGCTCTAATCTCATTTTCTGTTCCTTTTTCCCTCTAACTAGGAAACTCAATGACTAAAATTTGCTGATTTATTTATTTATTTATTTATTTATTTGTTTGTTTGTTTTTGAGACAGAGTCTCACTCTGTAGCCCAGGCTGGTCCTGAACTCACTATGGAGCCCATGCTGGCCTTGGACTCACAGCAATACTCCTGCATTAGCCTCCCAAGTGCTGGGATTACAGCAATTTAGAATCTTAGCAAGACTCATCTAGAACAATAAAAAGGAATAGGGAAGCTTAGAGTGAAGACCTCATATTCAATCTCCAGCACCACAAAAAAAGAAGAAAATGAAAATGTACCATATACATAATAAAAAAAGTAACTGAATTATGCCTTGGGGCGATGCTCTTTGAATAATGCAAACAGTTTTGATGTGTTCAGTTTTTGCACCGCATTGCTCTTACAGTGAGATGTAAAGAGCTGTTACTGTAATAATAACATACTAAAATAATAACTATTCCCCCTCTACTAAGAACAACAAAAATTAGATAAAGTAAAATCTTAGCTAATATAGATTTTTGTTTAGTCTAAATAAACACTTCATTGCTACATATTAAATTAAATAAATTATAGTGAAGAACTCGATCCCTTGCATAAAATATCTATTGGCACAATATTCTCTGACCTTAGTCCTATAAAAGTAGAGATTTTTATACACTATATCTCCAAAAGAGGAGAAGCTTATAAAATAAAGAAAAAACAAACCACAAATTTCTTACATTTGTGAATTATACTTCAATACTCTGTTTTCACTCTATACTAAAATAAAACATTCAGACAGGGATATAATGATCTCTCCTTTATGTATCCCATAATGCAAACCCACTAATTCAGTTTTCATTTCAATTGAGGAAGACTTTGAAAGCAATAATCAAAGTATGTTACATCCATTATGAATATGTCAAAGTGAAATCAACTATGCTATATAACTAATGTGCACTAATAAAAACTTTAAAAACATGACATTTCAGATAAAATAAAAAATTAATGAAAATTCCCCTTTGATCAGGCTCTTACCAAACTTGACACGGAATAATGGTGTACAGACCACTTATATGGTAATTTAGCCACACATAACAATATATGCCTGTAATTCTAGTTACTTGGAAGCTGAGGGTGGAATGCAAATTTGAAGCCAGCCTGAACAACTTAAATGAGACCCTGTCTCAAATTTAGAAAAAATAAAAATAACTGTGGTTATAGATCAGGAGTAAAGCAATTTTGGGTTCAATTCTTAGTGCCACAAAATAAAATAAAAATGTATAATTTGCAAAAACAAGCCAAAGGATTATTTTCCTACATCTAGATTGACCACTTACAAGTTTCGATTCTTTCCATTTACTTCCAAGAAACGTCTGATGCTAGAATATTTATCATATAGCTGCATATGGTACATTGGTAGAAACAAGGCCCCCCAAACATGTATTCACTTACCAGTATCCATGTCTGTGAATATGACTTTCTATGGCAAAAGGTGTGATTAAGAATGGAGGAAATCTCAGATTACCCCGATAATCTTTAATGCCATCACCTGAGTATTTATAAAGCACTACATAGAAGATTCTAAAAACTCTACCAAGAAACTCTTAGAACCAATTAAGAAACTCAGTCAAATTGCAGGTTACAAAATTAGTATTCACAAAAAAGTAGAATTCCTCTACACCAACAGTGAACTCACTGAGAAAAAGCTGAGAAGAATAATCCCTTTCTCAACAGTGCCTCAAAAAAATTAAATACCTAGGGGTAACCTAACTAAGGAAATGAAGGACCTCTACAAAGAAAACTATATAATGTCAAAAATAAATTAAAGAGAACACTACAAAATGGAAAGACATACCCTGTTTCTGGATAAGCAGAATTAATATTGTCAAAATGGGTGCACTGCCAAAACTGATACACAGATTCAATGCAATTCCTATCAAAATAAAACAACATTTTTCATAGAACTTGAAAAAACAACCTTAAAATTCATACGGAGCAAAAAGAGATCCAGAATAGCCAAGGAAATCCTCAGTAACAAAACAAAAACAAGTGGCATTAGGATTCTAGACATCAAGTTATATTACAAAACAACACTGATTAAAAACTGTATGGTTTCTGCACAAAAAGACAGGTTGACTGATGGAACAGAACTAAGAATGCAGAGACAACCTCAAGTCCCCTCAGCTGTCTGATCTTTGACAAAGGGGCCAAAAAGATATACTGGAAAAAAATGGCAGCCTCTTCAATAAATGGTGCTGAGGAACTGGTTGTCCATATGCAAAAAAATAAACCTAGACACACAGTTATCGCTGTGTACTGCAATCAAATCAAAGTGGCTCAAAGACTTAGATATTAAAACAGAAAGATTGAACCCCCTTAGAGGACAAAATAGGTAGAACTCTTAAAGATCTAGATGTGGGCAGGACTTTCTCCATAGGAAACCTTATACAAAAGAAATCCCCTCCAGAATCAACAAGTGTAATTATGTCAATTTAAAAAGTCTCTACATGGCGAAGGAAACAATTAACAGAGTGAAAAGAGAACCAACAGAACCTTAAAAAGAAAACGTTACCACCTACACCTCAGACAGGAGGCTAATATACAAAGAACTGAAGAAAAATAGACATCCCCCTCAAAATCAAAGACCGAATTTAAAAATGGGCAATTGAAATTAAAGAAAAGTTCTCAGATGAAGAAGTACAAATGGGTAGCAAATACATGAAAGAAAATTCAACATCTTTAGCCATTAGAAAAATGCAAATCAGAACCATACTAAGACACATTACGCCATTGAGAAGGGCATATACCAAGAACTCAAACAGCAATAGATGTTGGTCAGGCTGCAGGACAAAAGGAATCTTTTGATGTTGCTGGTGGGACTGTAAACTGGTGCAACCACTATGGAAAGTAGTATGGACATCCCTCAAAAAGCTGGAAATAAATATTCCATTTGACCTCACAGTACTTCTTCTGGGTATGTTTACAAGGGAGGCAAAAGCAGTGTATAACAGAGACTCATGTATACCCACGTTTATAGCAGCTTAACTAACAATAGCTAAATTGGAGAAGAAGCCAAAATATCCATCAACAGACCAATGGATACCAAAAAAAAAAAAAAATGTGGTATATGAACACAGTGAAGGACTACTCTTCCATAAAGACAGACAGATCTGAGTCATTTCTAGATAAATGGATACAACTTGAGACCATTGTGCTTAGTGAAGTGAGTCAGACTCAGAAGATTAACTATCACATGCTTCCTCTAAAATGAGAAACCCAGAGTACAAATAAATAATAGAACTAAATGGGTGAGATATTGGGAGTCAGGGAAGATGAGGGAGGGGACAGAAGAGCAACAAGGGGTGGGGGAAGGGACTGTGAATTTGACACGATATAATATATGCACAATATTCTCCAGCACAATGTAACCATTGTGTATCACATTTACATACTAATAAGAATGAGAAAAAATACGGACAGTTTCCAATATAAACAAAGATGATGGAGATGGAGATTGGAGAGATGCAACCACACACCAAGAAGTACCAGCAGCTGCCATAGGCTGCCATCCTCCTTCCTCCCAGTCTCTGGAAAGGGCATAGCCTCCCCACAGTTTGATTCAGATTAGCAGCTTCCAGAACCATGAGAGAATACATTTGTGTTGTTATATGCTGTTTCAACTGGGGTCATTTGTTGTAACAGCCACAGAAAACAAATAGAGCAGGCACATGAGGAATTTCATATAAACTATCCACTGACTTTTTCAGGTTAATTGGTTGCAGTAGCAGTGTTCCACAGAATAGGAGAGCCACTTCAAAAAACCTACTGCTTGGAAAGCTTCAAGAGATCTAAGCAAACACCACAGCATGATGAAACCAAGGGCGAAATGCAAAGTGAGACACCACACCGCAACACAGAGGCCCAGCTGTTAGATTAAGTTGGTAAGTGCCCACGAGACAAGAAGGGATGTCTCCTCGTGTGCTACAAAAGAAACAGTTACTTACAATCTCATGTAATCCCTATATCTGCCCTATAGGGTAAATATTATCCTATTTATCAAATAAGAAAATTGCAGCCCTGAATCATATGGTTAGCATAGTGGTTTAATTTCAAATATCTAAAGTGTTTACTAGCTCTACTACTTGACCTACTTCTATGAAGTTTAGTTTGATTGGCATCATTGCCCTAAAATTATCATTAAAATGACTATCTCCCTTTTCTCTAGGAGTTACTCCCCGTTTCTAGTCATACCCCCAGTTCTGTCAGAAGCAAGCATTTTATCTTTGCCTACTTTGAAGTTTAGAGAAGGCTCACTTTACGGAGGAGATACTTGGCAGGAAGCCAAAGAGAAGTCATGGGGTCAGAAAAAGAAGAAAAGAAAGAACATAATCAGCTACAATATAGAGAAATAAGATAATACGATTATTAGGTAATTACCATTAGGAAAAGGGATAATGGTCAGAGACCATTATGACCATTAATGGTAAAGGTTAAAAAAAAGCAAAAAGGAGATAAGAGAGGGAGGAAAAATGTAACTAAATGAAGAGTTAAATGTGAAAATTTCAAAAAGTTGTTTCAGTTCCAAATGTTCATAGCTGTAATGACAAATTCACTTACATTAATTTCACCAAAACCTAGGCACAACAGAGAAGGTAACAATACAAAACACTGCAGCCCACAAAAGTGGTGTCTAAAATGTTGTACTTTAAAGGAGCTGAGGGAAAAATTTTTTGCTGTTCAAGGAAACATGCACACATTTCTCTGTACCTTAATTTTTTTCTGAATCTATTCCCACTGTCTGCCTATATAATTCCTGCCAAAGCTTTGCAGCTGGTCCCTACTGGGGCTTAAGCAGCCTCCTGTCTGTGTTTCCATTTAAAAATCTTTATTTCAATAGGTGGGCCCAGAGCATCTGCACTCCCGAAATTACCACACAACTGATCCAAAATGAGTGGAACAAAATTGGTTTCAAAAATTGCCCTTAGGCTGAAAAGAAGATGAAGGCTAACATTTCAAACCTAAAGAAACATTTGTCACTATTCTGAGGTCTGTAATAGACTTCTGGAGTCATAATAGAAATGTTGACAGCTTGTTAATTATAGAAATGCTCGTAAGCATCACTGTTATTCTCTTGAAAGACTTGACAAAGGAGTTCAGAGTTGTCTGGTTTTTTTTCTTTTTTGGTTCCACGTGAACCCAGCCTTACAACACCTCAAGCCCAATCGCTTCTCCCCCAGAGGCTACACGCAGCTCTATTTTTCCAGTGAGTGGACAGTGTGCTGACTCAGGAAAGGTCTTAAATAGCCCTAGACTCTTCAGAGTTTCACTCTTCAAGAAAGACAATGGAGGTCCCAGTGCCATGCTTTGCTTCAGGGGCTTTCTAGGCCTTGCAAGAGTTATGCCACCTGACAAGACCCAGGATCCTTTCAATCTCTCTGAGATCCCTGAGCTAAAGTGTTTCAAACTCTGAAAGTCACAGCAGCACAAAACAGCACAGAACCATACACATGACAGGCATCAGTAAATATCTGTGTGTGATTCAGATTCTGCCTTCAGATACAACCAGAATTTAGCCATCTTCCCTGGGTGAAGAAAGCAAGGTATATAATGGACAGAAGTTTGATTCTGAGCACTCTGGGAGGCTTAGGCAGAAGAATCCAAGTTCAAGCCCAGCCTCGGCAACTTGGTGACTTAGTGAGACTCTATCTAAAAAGAAAAAAGAAAAAGAAAAGCTTCATTCTGCTTTACACCTACCTCTTCCACTAACCGTGTGTCATGTGGGCAATCATTTAAGCTTTTTAACCTTCATATTTTATTAATTTGTAAAATGGAGAAGAGCTGATAGCTATTGTTGCCCATCCCTTCAGTTACTCAAAGGACATACAAACAAAAACAATTTGTCCATAGATAGTTTTAGGCTTCTAAGTGTTCAGTTACCAGTATCAGTTACAGTAAATTTTAAGGAAAATAAAATTACATTAGGCCTTATGAACAGATTTTATTAGTATCACCAAGACCCGAAGTTAATTTTTTTTTTAAAAGCATACTGATTCGTCAGTCCAAGGCTACGAAGGACTACATAGTGAGTGCAGGATCAATCTGGTCTATACAGTGAGACCCTGTCTCAAAATAAATAAAACAATAAAATAAAAAGCACACTGATTCCTCTGAGTGTGCTTAGTTCTAGAATAAACAGAATGTTAGCAGGTTTTTCTGTAGTGTGTGTCGTTAATTATTTTGAGATCCTTCAAGGCAGACTTCCCTAACAGCAATGCTACTGGTGTTTACTGGGGCTAATGGTGGAGGAAATCTGTTCCATTGTAAGATATTTAGCAGCATTTCTGGCCTGCACCCCTAAGTGTCAGTTGCAACAAACCAAGATGTCCCTCAAATATTGTGAACTGTCTGGGAAGCGGGGAGGTGGGGGCCAAAACTGTCCTCAGATGAGAACTGCTGCTTTGAATGTAAGATGTAATATAAAAAATTTTCATAAAGTGATGTTAAAAAATAATTTTCTAACCAGCAGGACCAGCTGAATAGAATTTAAGGTGTTTACCAAAGACTACTGCCTCTACCTGGCTTTATGTAGAATGTAATTATGACTTAGAAAAATAACATAACTAATACATATATAAGACATATGCAATTTGCTGTGAACAATGTCTGGCTCATTCCAAAAGACAGTAAATAAGCTTACACTCTTCTACACCACTGAATTTTAAGTTTTTTTTGTGGATTTTTACAAGATGCTTTCATTTGGATTTGAAAATAATTAAAAATAACCTGCTGGCAGAAAAAAAATCCAGTAAGTAAACATTATGAACTAATCATTCAGTCACTCAATTAATGTTTTATTACTGATAAAAATGTATGCTTAAATAATAGGGTGTTCATAACTTAAAAAATTAATCCTGTAGTCAAGAACTCACTGATATACAGCTCTAAGCAAGCAGGGTTGTAGGGTAGTAGCCTTGCCCTTAAATAAGGAGAGGGGGAAAAAAAGGTAAGTTGAAGACTACAGTGTATATTACAAGAGTTATAATCTGTAATATACTCTATTATAAGAGTTATAACTTTCAATATATACTTTGGCTTAAGTACAAATTTTCATCCAAACATCTCAGATACACCATACACTATAGGTCAAAAGAAAGTTATACTGGCAACTGAGCTTTAAAAAAAATCACTACTAGTTACTACTATTAAGTGGCATGTTTTATTTAAACTTACCCAAACTTCCCCCTTAACAACCTAAGCAATTTTGCAGCATCTTAAACATTTTAAAAATAGCTGGTGAGTACCAACAACAAGATACCCTAATCTCTTGACATTAGATCCATATTTTCAGAGCGATGCTTTTTTGCCAGTTAATTTTGCAGCGCTAGGAAATCGAGGAAACATTTTGCGAATGGTGTTTGTTCTCAGAAGTAAGCACTAGAAAAGCTTCTCTGCTCATTGTTATAAAGGGCATCCACTGACAGAGCAGTGAATGGAGCAAAGCATCTACCTTGAGGTTTACTAGGATCTTTAATGCTTTAGAAATAGAGCCCTGAGTCCAATCTATCATCTATCATGATATCATCTATCATCCTGACTAAGGAGTGTGTAAATAAACATGGCATGCCATCCGTATGAAGACAGTATCATATGAGAATGTGAATACTAAATAAATATTTGAGAGGAAAATTTTAATGCTGTCATTTCAAAGACTAAAATATATTTTAAAACCTTCTAAGTTGTTTTACTATAAATACTTTTAAATGATTACTATTTTAAAAATAATTTTAAAAATAAAGTTAAAAACAAGCCCTTATCATTAACTAGCCTCCAGGCACAGAAAAGTCCAAGGGACACAGGAAAGACTGGGGCCTCATTGTCTCCCAGTCTATGACACTCAGATGCGGTACAAACGTCTTCATCAAGAATTCAGATAGATTAAATTATTGCATTCTTTAAAATCTTTATTCAATATTATGTGGGAAAGAAAACAAAAACATATTATTTTTAAGATGTTTGATTTAAAAGGTAATGAAAAGATTTTTTAAAAAGACTGGAACCCAGAAGTAGGAAGTATTGACTTCCAAGCGTCTTGCTCCTGCAAATGTGATCTGCAGCTCAGCAGGGCACAGTTGGGGCTCCTGGCGCTCCTCTACTGTACAGAGGAAAGGCGTAGCTGGGGAACAAGGACTTAGATCCCCGTGGTGTGTGCATGTGTGTGTGTGTGTGTGTGTGTGTGTGTGTGTGTGTGTGTTAGTTTCACACCAAAATTCCATGATTTCTAGCATGAAGCTCACAACTCCTGGGGGACGTTGTGCATAAGTTCAGCCCCAGACATTTAGAATCTGGCCTCAGACATCATCTTCAGTGTGTTTTTGTCCCTCAAATGTTCCCTGGTATGTCTGCCTCTGGACGGAACAGAATACTCCGTGGGTTCCCGTGTTCGCTCAAGTATTCACGTCTTAATGCAGCAGCCCCAAACAACCCAAGAAATCTGCAAGGCGTCCAGACAGGCCGGAGGCCAAAGGCTGCCGCTGCACCTTCTTGATTTTCTGGTCAAGTGAAAAAAGAAAAGGAAAAAGGGGGGGGGGCATTGGATCCGGGCGTTGGGGGTTGCCTGAAGGGTTTACACAAGCTCTGAAATTGGTTTTTAAAATCGATCTTTCCATAAAATAAAGAAAAACCAACCTGAAGGTGTAGCTTTTGCCTGGTAGCAGCGAACCCCACAGAAGCGCGGTTAAGAGCTAGGGTGAGGGTCACCGGCCGGCCCCAAAGGGCCTAGTTCTAAGGAACCCCTCCTGCGAAAAGCCTCTCTTCACCAGGGATGGGCTTTTGGCCCATAGATTTCTTCCTGGTGTTCCCCTGGTGAGGCTGGCGAACAAGTAAGTGATTCCAAGGTGCCCTGGGGCAATTTATTTCCTTTGAGTCAATAAAATTACCCCACGTCTCTAGCCAAAGCCTCGAGAGGCCCTCCTGAGAGAAGACCCCAATCTCCGGGCCCTCCCAAACCCCTCCGCAGGGCGCCTGGGCGGCCAGTGTGGACCATGCAGCGCTCAGCCTGCACCCCGCGCTCAGCCTGCACCCTTTTCTGGTCAACCGTGCGGCGACACAAAGAGAGGTTCAATAGCCCGTGGGTTTCAAACACGCCAAAGCCAAAGCGTCCGCATATCTAATACGCACGGGACCGACGTTCAGGAAATGAGTTATAGGATAAATACACCATTTCCCGTCTTAGCTTCTAGTCTCGGAAAACTAAAACGACTTGATCACAAAAGCTAAGGGCAAAACAACCTGCCTCCTTGAAACTGTGCAAGTGCGGTAAACGGACAAGGAGAGACGAGTGGCCCGGAGCCGGGACTGACTCTCCTGTCCCCAGAGCCCAGTCACTCGGAGTGGGGTCCGCCCTGGGCCGGTGCGCGGCGTGGCGCAGCGGACCTCTGCACAAACCAAGGGTGAGCAAGTGCGACTCTGCCCCGGCGCGCAGGCCGGCGGGGGAGCCGTACCCACGGGGACAAGCACAAGGTCAGCGGGAGTAGGGGCTCTTTCCCTGCCTGGTCGGGGATTCCAGGAACACGGCACTCTGGGCTGCTTCCCCGCCGGTGCCTCACAGCCTGCGGGGCTTCGGCACTCCGGGTTCTTCGCAGAAAATGTGTTGTGGGCCGCCCTGTGCGACGTTTCTCACTAAAAGTTGTCCTTACGGTTGACTCCGAAGTTGCTCCAAGCTAGAGAAGGTTTTTGCTTTGTCATTACCCTCATCGCCCTTTTATTTTGCCCCTGCCCTGCCGCATTTCAAGAAAATGAGCTCTTGGAAAAGAAAGCCTCTCCGCTGAGGCGACTGCAGTCTCACAGAAACGATGCAAATGGTTGCAGGGCTTTTTTTTTTTTTTTTTCTTTCCTCTCTGCTATTTTTTTTTCCAAGTGAACTGCGAAGATCTGTGAAAATAATATCAGGGTTTTCCGTCAGAACGAGCTTTGCCCTGCACTCAGGCGTAGCGTGATCTGACCCGACACCTCCAACCGTCTGGGCTATCTATCGGCCTTCTGATTTACCAGATCTGTACAAGCTGCATACAGATTGTACTTGATACTAAAGAAAGGACAGCCAGGCCCAGTCCAGTTCCGGGGTGAGCTTTCCCACCCGGTTCCTGGCTGGGAATGGGTCTCCTAGGGATCTCACAGGCATTTTTGTGCAACACCCCTTCTACTGAAAATTTTCTTCTCACTACACAAACTCCTTGCAGATGAGATCGTGGTTTCTTTGACCGAAGCCTTAGAAAACGGTATGATGCAGATGTCAATTGGGAATCAATAAAAGTTGCCAATTCAATCTACTGGCCAGAAGGCAGAGCTGCCAAGCCGGTCCTTCCTCTCTGCAGGAGGGGTCAGCGCCCAAAGGCTTAGGAGGGGCCTTCCAGCGTCGCCTGCCCCATACATTGTTGTGCATCCTCAAATCTACTTTCACTGAATTGCTTTTGAGCTAAGAAAAAAAAAAATTTTCTATCTACAATCCCAGTTATATGTTCTAACACTGGGCACAGGCAAAATCAGCCTGCAAGAAAAGGAGCGAATCGATACTTAAAAGAAGATCTCCAAAATAGGCTTTTAAGTTGCTGTTCTGACCTAACAATGACTTCTCACTCTAAACGTGGCTATGCTGAGCATTTGTTCAAGTCCATTAAACTGGAGGTGGGAGGAGGGCCTACAAAGTACAGTCTTCACTTAAATCATCCATCCTCTGACCTCCTTTTCTTGAACAGTTTTGACTCCGCGGTCGGCGTCTATGCGATGAAGGGCGAGTGTGCCCTCGCTTGGATCTTAAAACATTTTAGGCGGCTCTGCAGGGTGTGGAGACAGAGCCCGAACTGACCTCTCCACAGACCCCTGCTCCTGCCGCTTCTGCCCCAGTGTGCTGCCCGCTGAGCTGCTCTGGCAGCTGGAGAATGGAAAGGGCGAGGCAGGCACGGGTGGGTGTCTGGAGAAATGAGTAGATCCACTCTGCTTCCCGCTCCCCGCGGCGTGCGTTCCACGCAGGGGCTGTGCTTCCCTTAAAACTAAACTTGGAAGTTCTTGGAGGATTTCAATTCTGCCCTGTCCTTTGTCCTCTGGAGACCGAGGTAAGGCAAAGCCCTCAAGTGAATCCTGGTTACATCCCTGCCTCGGGTGGGAAAAAGAGGGCGGGGCGGGGCGGGGCGAGGGGGCGAAATGGAACGCCGTGGCTGTCGCTCTTTTTCCTGTAGCCACTCGGACGGCTTTTCACCTTCCAGGTTCCGTGAAACACAGAGAAGTGGGCCCTTGGAACGCGCCGGGCGCTGTCGAGCGCGGGGAGGTGCTGAAATGGCCGGGACGCGCTGGTCGCGGCCTTGATTGGCAGAGCGAGCCCGTGACTGACAGGGGGTCTCCATGGCGCCCGCGCCGCCAATCCGCCCACCCCAGTAGCCGCGCCCGCGAGCCCGCCTGCGTGCGGGAGCCGAGTCGCGCCGAAACCCAGCCCCGCAGCCCGCACCGCCTGCAGTCGCGGACGCTCGCTGCCGGTCGTGTGCCGCCGCAGCCGCCCGGGCCGCGCACCGCCGGGTCGCGTCCCGGAGAGAAGCCGCCTGACGCGGCCGACCCGTAGACAGAGGTCCGCCGCGCGTCCGCCCCAGGCTGAGTGGCCCCGCGGCCGCCGGCGCTGCCTCCATGTTCCAACTGCCCATCCTGAATTTCAGCCCCCAGCAGGTGGCCGGGGTGTGCGAGACGCTGGAGGAGAGCGGCGATGTGGAGCGCCTGGGTCGCTTCCTGTGGTCGCTGCCCGTGGCCCCTGCGGCCTGCGAGGCCCTCAACAAAAATGAGTCGGTGCTGCGCGCGCGAGCCATCGTGGCCTTTCACGGCGGCAACTACCGCGAGCTCTACCACATCCTGGAAAACCACAAGTTCACCAAGGAGTCCCACGCCAAGCTGCAGGCTCTGTGGCTCGAAGCGCACTACCAAGAGGCCGAGAAGCTGCGTGGGCGGCCCCTGGGGCCGGTGGACAAGTACCGTGTAAGGAAGAAGTTCCCGCTGCCGCGTACTATTTGGGATGGCGAACAGAAGACGCACTGCTTCAAGGAGCGCACGCGGCACCTGCTCCGGGAGTGGTACCTGCAGGACCCGTACCCCAACCCCAGCAAAAAGCGGGAGCTCGCCCAGGCAACCGGACTGACCCCAACGCAGGTGGGCAACTGGTTCAAAAACCGCCGGCAACGGGACCGGGCGGCTGCAGCCAAGAACAGGTCGGTACCTGAAGGCCTCTGCGCCCTGTGCGCGCGGGGCAGGGGGCGGGTGGTGGCATCGTGGAGCCCTTACCTGTGCCCTGAAATTCTCCTTCAGCAGGAGTCGGGAACGCGGTCTGTCTTGGTCTAGGCTCCTGGTTCCTCACCCTCCTGCTCACAGAGCCTCAGGGTCACTGCAGCAGCTGGTCTCTGTAGCCAAACCAAGACTTCATTGGAAAAGGGAGGGGGGTCAGAGAGCGAAATAAAGATTAAAATTCCAGAAACAATTAAGGTCCCCAAAGCCCAGGACTAATTCTTACCAGCCTGGGCCCGGGCTCCTACTATTAGGTGAAGGCTGGCCTTACTAGCAGCGTGGCAGTCTCGTGCCATTTTTTAAAGCCCAGGTATATCCCTCTCTGTCCTTAAGCTTTCGAAGGACTCTTGTTTTTAAGAGATGGAAAGCCAAGTATTCTACTCCCCACGCACAACTAGCCTTGTCTCAAAAGGGCAAAGGCCCACGCTTTTCGTTTTCGGCATGTGGATCTCGATTTTGGCCAAGATAGCAGACTCTTTCTAGGCCCAGATTCTTTATGCAATCCGCAGGCAGCAATTTTTTGCCATTGGCTCAAGCCGACCAGGCCCAGGGATCATGAGCTGGGCCACTGTGCTCCCATCCTACTCACCCACACCACAGCTGTTTCCTGACAGCCCTGTACATTTCTCAAAGGTGGACAGCAACTGGGAAAGACATCCCAAAGAGAGACAAAGAGCCAGAGGGGTTTTTGAAGGAAGGTGGGGCAACTGCAGGGTTGAACCTCGTCCCCTTTTCTACCTTAATTAATTGCCTGGGGATGAACAAGCGCACCTGGCCATGCAGCCACAGAATTGCAGACGGGGTGAGAGGGATGCGCTCTGACCCGTATCCGTTCCTTCTTCGTAGACTTCAGCAGCAAGTTCTATCCCAGGGCTCCGGGCGGGCGCTACGGGCAGAGGGCGAGGGCACCCCGGAGATGTTGGGCGTCGCCGCCAGCCCAGCCGCCAGTCTATCCAGCAAGGCAGCCACCTCGGCCATCTCCATCACTTCCAGCGACAGCGAGTGCGACATCTGAGCTATCCAACCGTCACACTCAAAAACAGAATCCAGTGTAAAAATGAGAAACAAAATGAAGGAGGAAGACGAATGAGATACCGGCAAAGCCAGGCGACCTGGAACCCATGGAGTCGCTCCACCGCAGGCCTGGCTCCCGTGGCACCCTTCAGCCGCGACCACAGGAGCCCGCAGCGAGGCCGCACGCAGCGACAGGTTTTTCACGCTTTGCTTTTTCCTAAGGATTTTGCTGTAAACATGCCTTCGGAACCGGACTATACGCTGCTGTGCATCGGCCTTGAGTCTCCTGTGGGTATTTCACACCGAATGGACGCTGTTATATATGTATAACTCTTGCTTTAAAGGTCGTTGGGGTTTTTTTTAAACAAAACATATATGCTGTTTACTTATTTAAGAGACTGCCGTGGTAGGTTTCTCTGTAGCTTGAGGAACTTGCTGTTTCTACATGCAAGCTAAATTTTGCGTGGAGAAGCTAGACAATAAAAAAAAATCATGGGCAAACTTTCTTAATTAAAGGAGCTGCTATCTGAGATTCAAATATACACATGGTATATACATATGCACATGTATGTATATGTATATGCGTATCATGTGTATTCCCTTTGCCAGGCATAACGGGGTGAATTCTTGTGCATAGAGTCTCAGTAGGGCTTTCTCTAGCCTACGCCTTCTGTAGTATCAGCTGGTATAATTTTTAAAGAGCCAGCACTAGGTCCATAAATACCTAGCATGTCAAACTATGTACACATGTACATAAGAATAAGTATGCATTATGATATGATATATGTCTAGCAACATGAGCATGTCCTATGAGCCACCTCCCCACATTCCCAGCATGGATAATTATGGTTTATTCACCTGACATTGAGAGTTATGGCATGTTAAGGGCTTTCAGGAATAACTTGGGGAACAAACTATGAGCTCCAGTAGTGAAGCTCATTTTATAAAAATGCAAAGCTATTCTGAAACACACTCTGCAGCAAAAAGATTTTCCATCTTCTTTGAGGTCCCCTCCAGTGCAAAAGCAGTAAGCCCCACAAGATCATGCTAAGTAAACATTTACTGCATTTGGAGCTGAATTTTTATTAAAATAATATGAAGAAGGGTAGGAGAAGTTATAGGTAACAGAGTAGAGTCTTCTGGGTAGAAGCCAATCAAACAAATCAAAGATGATTTTCCACAAAAGAAATGCCAAGATGGGAGATAGTATCTAACCACGCCACATACTGAGGGTAAAAACAGGGCTCCAGAAAAATGCGTGATAATTTAAACATCTGATCACCATGACCATCATGTCAAACATGAGACAAGCCATCAAGAGTCTCATTGTGATTGCCAGCAGTCCAAGGCCAGCCTGGACTATGCAGGGAGTTCAGGACCAGCCTGGGCTACAGAGCAAGACTTAGTCTCGAAAAAAAAAAGTCTTATTGTCTTGGCAATGGCCTCAATTCGAAATATTAAATATTCTTAGTATTTAATTCTTGCCTCTTGCGTGCAGATATACATCTTACACCACACACACATACACACATACTGTCTCAACACTGAGAAAGTAAATTTTACCCAAAAGTCTCCTGAGCTTTTTTTTCTAGTGAAAAGGATAGCCTACTGTAAAATTTAATATTGATCTGGAGCTGGACTTCCCTCCCCAGCCTCCACTGGAGTCCTTTCGATTTGCTTCTCTGCCCCAGAAGGTGTCCGTTGGGTTAGAAGCCTGCCAACTTCTTTAGATAGAAATGTAAAACCAAGCAAGAATAACTGAAGTCATGGAAGACAAAAAGCAGTCACATTACAAGATACATTTTGGAAGCCCAGAATATGAGTAATGACTGATGTTTGGTTTCTAACTTGCTTAAGCAGAGTTGGTTCATTTGGGCTTCATAAATGGCTATCATTGTGTATAGTAGCTTTTATCCAGGGAATTCTTGCAATCAAAGCCTTCTCACACAAGAGTTCTAGACCAAAAGATTAGTCTTGGTGATTAAACTGCTGTTCGTCCCAAAAGCAAATAAATTCCTTTCTATGGGGCCAGAAGGGCTTGGATGGCAGAGCTCCCTCAAGACTCAATTGTGTTTTCTACTAGAGTCCCTGGGAGTTTCCAAAAGGCCAAGGGACTGGCCAGGACTTCAGTGAGGCAAGGAGGGTACCTGGACTACAAAATGTTGGGATGCCTTTGTTCTCAAGGTCTTTCCAGTGCCAGGCACCTGGAATTGTTTCCTTAAACTGTGCACTCCAAGGGCTGCTTCTAACTCCCTTAGTCCTGAATCTGCCAAGCAATGAAAAACCCAGACACTCATCTTTGCCCCAGTTCTGCGCAAGAAAACTGCCCAGGACCAGCATTTGGAGACATTTGTTGGCAAAGTTTGACTCTTCATTTGATGATTCCCAGATCCAAAAGGCAAAGGAAAGGATTAATTAGTGCAGTGATATTAAAGGCATTTGAGACTCTAAAATCGCACTCCACTCACAGTTCAAACGATGCCTACTGCCAGAAGGAAACGTTTATTTTGAGGTGTCAATAGGACAACACCTCTAGGACCTAAGCCTTTTTTTTTTTACAAGATAATTTTTCAATGACATTTACTTGCTTGAAAAAGAAAAAAGGAATCCAAACAGTGATGGAGGATTTTTCTTTCTGCTTTGGCCAAAGCCTTTAAACTACATTTATCATTTACTTAAATTAGCCTGTTACCTAAGGATTACACTTTAAAGTAACTATAAATGTTTGAAGAATCTGGAGGTTTATTTATCTAATTTCACTTTAGAGACTTAAGGGTGTGCACACATTGTTTTAAAAAATTAAAAATTTTTCATTTGCAACGTGATGGCATCTAACTGCCTTTGTGAATAATCAATTCTTTAGTGATCGCATTTTAGAACTTAGTCAGAATCACAAAGATTTATTCTTCTTCACACAGATACGTATTATAAAAGTTTTCTTTTCGAGAATTTTTTTCCCTATCCGTTCCATTTTGGCCTAGAAAGGATTTGAAGACAAAAATTTCAGACAGTCGAAGAGCCGGCTGTTCGCAATATGGGGAAATCTCCTGTTTGGAGAGTTTGCTCTCTCTCTTGTAATTTGTCTGCCACCGTTTTCCCCAAAACCAGTTACTCCTGTCGCGGAGAAAGACGCATTTTAACACCTCTGACCAATATGAGGATTTTTATCTCCAGCCTCAACCGGCTCCTTTATGGCTTAGAACTATTTCAACCACCTTCCAGTTCCACAAAACAAAACAAAACAAAAACAAAACGGCGGTGGCCCCCGGTCCCCAAATGCCGCAGCTCCTCCGCCTGCACTTTAATGACCCGCTCGTCTGCCCCCCGCAGCCCCCCTTCCCTGCACCGTTTGTTTATACAAATCTGGGAGGGGGACGCGCGCGGCGCGGAGGAGGAGGTGGGGGAGGGCTTGCTCTTTGTTTACATTAAACAAATGACAGGCAAAGAGCGCCAGCAAAGTCTTCCTTGACCTCGTTCTCTCCCCCTAATTTTAACAAAAAGGAAGAAAATATTGTATTCGAAGAGAGCGCGCCTGGCGGGAGGGGCAGGGCAGCCGCTTTCCGCCCCGTTCGGCCGGCGCGCGGGCGCGGCGATTTCCGCTCCCATTGTGCGGCGGGCCGGGGCGCCGGCGAGTGGGGGGTCCGCGGCGCGGCCCGCCGGGCTGTCAGGCGGCTCAGCGTAATCAGGGCTAATGACGGCGGCCGGGCGCTCGGCGGGACAATGCGCGGGGCCGCGGGGTGGCCGGCCTGAATGGCTAATGGTTTGCCCGCGGGCTGCTAGGGGCGGGTCGGGAGAGGCGACGGCGAGGGGGACGGGGGCCTCGTCCGCGCGGCCGCCCGGGGCCCCCTGCAGGCCGGCGGGGGAACTGCGGCGGAGCCGGTCGGCGCGGGATCGCGCCCCAACTTCGTTCCCGGGAGCCGCCGCTGCCCCAGCGGCGTGGTCCCTCCTCCGCGCTCGGCCCGCGCGGCCGTGGGGAGACCTCGCTCCGCGCACCCACCTGCGTCCAGCGCCCGGAGCTCGCGCACGTGCGGCCTGCAGCGCCGCCGGGGTGGCCGCTCGCTCGGGGGCAGCCGCCGCTGGAGCCCGGGGCCCAGGAGATACAGCGGGAGAGAGAGAGCGCGCCAGGGCGCGTCCGAGCCGGGCGCCGCGTCGCTCGGGCCGGCCGGCCTGGGCCTGCGCCGTCTGCTCGCTTCGGCTCTAGGCGGCGCGGGTCGGGACGCGGCACCGCAGCGGCTCCGCCTGGAGACGCCGGACGTGCAGGCGCAGCTGGTCTCGGCCGCCCGGGCTGGAACGGGGAGCCGGGCGCGGGGAGCGCCGCGCACCTGGCCGCGCGCGGAGCCGGGCGTGGCCCCGACGTCCTCTCACGGGTCCCTGGCGACCCTGATTTCCCACGGTCAACTCTTACAGATGGCTGCAGGCTAGACCCCGCGTTGCAGCTGCCTTTGCTAGGGTTTATGTTCTCCATCGTGTTCAGACGTACCCTGCTGGGGTTGCCTTTCCCGGTGCACCTCCTCGTTTGCAGACAAAGAGGTGCGAGGGGGACCCTAGGGCGGCACTAGCGGCCCCACGCCTCGGCGCCCCGGCTGGCACGGCTTCCGCCCGCCCGGTATCTTGCTAAGCCAGGATGCCGCCTCCTGCCCGGAGGGCTAACCCCGAGTCTTCCCGGAGCACAGGGACAACCGCAGAGAACTGTTCATTTCCCTTTGATAGGTTCCCCACTACAACTTATCTAAATGGCTCTTGAAGTGCGTGTGACATTTTGGTGGACCTACTTGTCCCTATGTTTGAGTCCCGCACCCCACGGAGTGTAAGCTCTTTAAGGGCAAGGATCGAATCTTATTCGTTTTTGTAATCCCACCGCTAGCCTAAGTAGCGAGTGATCAATAAATACTTTAAAACCGAGCGAATTAACGGATCGTCCTTGAAATCTGCCAGCTCCACGTTAGGGAAGGACCTTTCCTAACTCTGGACTCACATCACAGCGAACACGGCCAATATCGGCAGGACCCAGAGGTCACTTCCCTCGCCCCAGCAGTGGTGGCCACTCGTCAGGTTCTTTAGGGTGAGTCGGCCTGTTCTCTCCCTCCAGGAGTAGGATTTTCAGGATCCGGAGACACTGCATTCATCACACGAGAATTAATTTCTCACACATTTTCCCATACAGTAAACTAAGTCATTCTCTTAGGTTTAAAAATCTGTCTGTTACATTCCCTAGACCCCGCAAGACAGAAATCCTTTTTTTTTTTTTTTTTCTGTTATAGAATGGCAGAAGTTTCCACGTCCAAGGTAACTGCTATGCCTTGAATGTTTGTGTCTGTCCAAAGTCCGTATTGAAACTTAATCCCCAAAGCCACCGCGTTAAGAGATGGGTCCTTCGGGAACTGATTAAGTCATGAGGGCTGTGCTCCTGAATGGATTAGTGCCTTTAAAAAAGACCTCAAGGGAGACTGTTAGTCCCTTTTCACCTCTGTGCCCACCTCTCGCCTTGAGAGGACACAGAACTGACCCCATTTTGGCATGTGAAGTTGCCATCTTAGGAGGGAGGGCCAGCCCTTGGTGGGCACAGAACCTCCCGGAGATGTGATCTTGTAATTTGTAGCCTCAAGAACCTGGAGAAATTTCTATTATTTATGAGTGGCCTCGTGTAAGATATTTCTATTTTTTGTTGTAGCAGGAAGAATAGAATAAGAAAATAATCCTTTCTCTTCGCTTCTCTTTCCCCTTTCCCTGCTACCCTCTCATTCCACCCGTAACCTACAAATAAAACAGGAAACACACACAAAAATCACAACTTAGACAAGGCATCCAATTTTAGGATAGTGCAGTGACATCCCACCTCACGCTTAATCTAACCCGGAGAGCAGGAAGTAGAGTTTTATTGAAAGCTTAAGTCACAAAAGCCCTATGAAAATATACTTGATAACAAACCCATCTCAGTGTTAAAAGTTAATGGACAGAAGCAAGTGAACTGTGCATAATTTTGAATTCTGATGAAATATATATAAGGCTGTCTCCTGAAAAGTCGTTTTAGCCTAGTACTGTCAATCTGAAACCTGAGAATACTGATTTACTATTTGTATTTTTTCTTGCTTAATTAATTTTGAATTTTCTATCATAAAAATCAAGCACCTAGATTCAGGCAACACACATAAATTTGGTTCATGAACAACCTGGCTGGTGACATACTTATTTCAAACATTTTCTAATTCTTAAGACTTCTACTAATGATTTATCTATTTAAATTGAGCCCCACTCAAAGCACATTTTATTGTGTTGGTATACTTTTTTCTATAAATTATATACCTGATATATGTGAACTAAAGACCTATGCATACACATTTTCAGAATTATTTCTCAGGTAATTGTGACTGTCTGAGAAAAATTAATCAGTTTAAAATAGACAGGTAAATAGGAAAAAACAAAACTCTGTTGTAAGCAGCTTATAGCTATGGATAGCCCCTAGTAGGGTGGATCAAACAAACCTGACTTGAAATACCTAACTGCTGAGAGTTTGGGTGAGTCGCACAATATTTTAAGCTTTTTAAAAACTTTTTAAAAGTGAGGCTGATATACTGAGAGCATGACTAGAATAATGCACCAGAGCATCTTTCAAAGACGCTCACATTTAATAGGTGTGGAGGAAATAACTTTTCTTTTCCACTTCTGGTTAAGGCAAAGACATGCTATGCAACTTCCCTTAAAAATTGTTTTAATAAGTATCATCTACATATTTATTTATATTTTTAAATTTCATTTTTGGGTGGTAGAGATAGAACCCAGGGCCTTATACATGCAAGTACCAGGTCTACCATTGGGTGGACCTCCCACCCAAGCTAAATTTAAATGCTAAAATGCTGTGCTTAGTATTGAAAGCAACTTCTGTTCACAAATCCCATTAGGAAGGATCCAGTAAGCTGGGTTTCAATGTATGGTTTGTGCAAATGTATAGTTGTTTACTGGCTCTTTTCTCTACCTGGAGATGCTTGTCATTTACACAAGCCCTCCTAAGAGATCCTGGGTCACCATGTCCTATGGTTTGGATCTGGTGCATCCCCCCAAAGCCTGTATATTTGAATGTAGTGGGATAACTATGGAACTGTGTGTTATTGGGAGGTGGATATTTGAGGCTTGCAGAGGAGGGATTGTGTCAACTTGTTCAGATTGAGGGGGTGTCCTGAGCAGAGCTTTCAAGTATGTGTTGTTGACTAGTTGGACCAGGAAGAGGGGGAATGGCACCCACTTTGGATGTGGGGGTCCAACTGGCAGCTTGAACTGAGTAAAGGAGGGAAGAAGAAACAGTGTTGCGGCTTCTTCCTGGGAAAACTCTGGCCTTCCCTGAGTCTGCAGACCTTGGTTTGCTCCTGCCTCACCTGGTTTTCTCTCTGCGATGGCGTGAAGAGCCTTCAGCCTCTGCTATGTGCTTTCCACCACCGCCAACTGCCCATGAATGGACTGTGTGAAGCCTTCCAAAACTGTAAGCTAAATAAATCTTTTTTCCCTTAATTTGTGGATGTCAAGTATTCAGTTACAGCAATGAATCAGTAACAAAGACATCATGCAAATCAGGATAACTTACCATAAAGTGTGATCACTGCAAAGATAACAGTTTCTTGAGGAAAAAGAAAAAATACAAGGTCTGTTTCCTTGAGGAAAAAGCATGGCTCCACTTCATTTCCATTTGCATGGCTTTGTATAGCTAGTAATAAAACCCTTTGACCTACATCCTGTGATTTCCTTGCAAGAACCATGTTAGGTAAGTTGGCAAACAGAGTGATTCCCATTTTCGTATTTCCAGATATGGTAAGTGGGGCCCATGTTACTTGTGGTGGTTAATCTTGTCAACTTTGTTGCATTGGGAAACTAGTAAAGCACACATTGGGTGTATCTGAGAGGATGTTTCCTGAGATGATGGGCATGTGGTATAGCAAGCTGAGGGCAGTGCCATCCAAAAGCCTGGGGACCTGGACGGAACAACAAAAGTAGACAGGAAACTCCTCCTTCCTTCTCTTTCTTTCTCTGTTGCTTCATTTCCTGGCTGCCATGAAATGAATAGCTTTCTTTGCCATGATAGCCTGCCCTGCCAGAGGCCAAAAGCAAAGATGCCATCTGATCATGGACTGAAACCTTTGAAACGGCGAGCCAAAAAAAATACTTCCACCATTAAGTTTCTCAAGAATTTTGTCATAGCAATCGAAAGAAGTTATCGTACTTGTCCAAAGTCACAAGAAAGACCATGGAAGAATCCAGATTTGGAAGGGATTTTTGGAGGGGAAAGTAAAAATACAAAACTGTAAGTATAAAGTTGGGTACAAGAATAGAAATAGAGAAATCACAAGATATATATATATATATATATATATATATATATATATATATATATGAAATACAATAAACCACAAAATCTAGACAAATATCAAAATCACTTTAACTATGCTATATACCTCTAGACCAGTGGGTCTCGATCCTTTTGACATCGAGGACTGGTTTAGCTGAAGACCATTCTCCCAAGGAAGGGTGTGGGGTGGAGGTGATTGCATGCTTGTTAGGCAGTTGGTTGTTGGAAGATAGTTTTGAAATGTAGCGTAGCATCAGGAGGTGAGCAGGGAGGTGAAGTTCTACCTCCTGTCAATCATCAGTGGCCTTGGATTCTGACAGCTCACTGACAGAAGGTGGAGCTTCACAGGCAGCTCCTCTGTCCCTGCTGCCTGGCACTTCCAAGGCCAAGGACGTGGGCTGGCCCATGGCTAGGGGTTGTTCTAGAATTTTTGCCTACTCTTTCCAGTTTGTCTTCCTCTGCCCACATCTATCGGGGGATTAAAGCCAGCGCTTTCACGCTGACCTACATCCCCATTTTTTTTTTTTTTTTTTACTTTTTGAGAAAGGGTCTCACTAAGCTATCAAATTGCCAGGGCTGAGTTCTGACTCATGATCCTTCTGCCTCAGCCTTCAAGAGTAGTGGAATTACAGGCCTGCACCACTGGCCCCAGGTTCAGTACATTATTCAATTGCCTTTTAATGTGACAGCAATTTTATAGTACAACCTCTAATAGAAAGATAGTTCAGCTTTTTTCTAGTTATGGGTTGATTTCAGTATTTTTAATATTGATAGTTTAGGTAAAATTCTCACTTTCCCAATCATTTTTGGTGGTCCCATACATTACTTTTGAATTGGTATGAAATAAGAAAAATTCTCAATGAAGTTTCATTTATGATCAGTAAAATTTTATGACACTTCAAGTTTCCTCAAACAGTGATCCCAAATAAACTTAAAGAATCTTTGCACTGACAACACTCACTAACCAGTTCAAGGACCTTACACGTTTGTGGTGGGAAATAAATCAGTACACTAATCCTGTAAGACATTCATGTACTCTAGCAGCTAGCAACCATGAAAGTATATACCACTAAACCTAAACTAACTGTATCTGCAACTCAACTTCCTTTCAGCTGCTGGATCCCTAAACTGACAATGATAATTTGATGCCATCAGGCATGAGAAGAAATAGAGAAAAAAATACAGTAGAGAGAGGGCGTGGTCTATTGTAGTTAAATTGCCTTATTTTACACATTTTCTAAAATGCATGATCATGTGAACACATTGTTAAAACCCCCTGCCTCGGAAGGTCCCATGCTGTGAGGGATTAGGACGTTCACCCTGCATCTTCTTCCAGGTAACTCTGCCTTTAGGTAAAGCAATGAATGTTAGATGAGAACAGGTTTTCTGACTCCAAATCTTTTATTTTATATTATGAGAGAATGTCTTTTCCCAGAAAGTTTTGACGGGGTTCTACTGAAAAACTGTTTTTTAAAAATGATTCACTGCTGGAAGAGAATTTGTCATTGCTGCTGGAGAGCTGGCCCTAGAGGCAACTGTGAGGCACACAGGTCACTCCTGTGGACCTGGTTATGTCCTTTTGGGCATCCTCACTTGCCTCCTTCCAGGTGTCCCATCCTAAACTGTCAGAAGCCCTTCAATGATCTTTACCCACCCTCCCTCTATTAAAATCTATTTTCAGTTGTCCACAAAAAAATCAGATAAACCAATTCACATCAACATACACATAGCTGCTAAAAGCTTAATGAATTACCTACAGATGGGGACTTGGAAGGGTCCTTACTAACTGCTAGGAGATAATCCTGTAATTCAATAACCCAAATCACTAATGGTAGCAATTCAGACACCACTAGTGGGCTAGTAGAAAATTATGTTTGTTTGGAAGTGAGCCAAGTACCCTTCAAATCATTCCAATGAACTAGATGACTATTTTTGGAGTCAGATATCACTAATATTAAAATAAAAAGTTTAAAAGGCCTCTCAATTTTTCCCCTCAAGGTGCAGTTGCTTCTTCATCATTCCCTTTACCGCCAGATGTGTGTGAGCTAGTCGCCTACATTCATTTTCATTTCTTCTCTGAATATTCACTCATTAACCTCATGTATCATGGCTTTTATTTGTATCATTCTGTCAAAACAGTTGTTTCAGATATCACTGTACTTGACCCCTAAACTAATCAACCTGTTCACCTTAACTTTACTGAGAATTGTTTCCATCTAAATAGGGCCAGGATTAAGTTGAAGCAAATAAAGTGTCTGAGATAGAAAACTTAGGGAGACATTGACTCTCAATGTCTTGTAAGTTGGGGTTTGGTGCCTGTGAATGAACACCTCTTTAAATTTAGTTGCACAGTTGTTTCATCCTTATCTTTGCCTTCTTCTGAAATATAACTGATCACCTCACTAAATTCATAGCAGAGCCTGCAATTTGCTACCTTTATGCAGGACCATAGAAAGGATGGCTTAAAGTCATCTTAGAATTGGCTAGATGCCATCCTTTATAGGTTCAAGACTATACGAGGGAAAGGCTTTGTTTGGAGAATAAACCCCCAGTGTTCCCAGATTATTCAGCGCCAATAAAGAATTGGTTCCTTGAATTCATTTCACTATGCTCAGCCACTCAGACACCCTGAAGCTGCTATAACCATGGTCTAAGTGAGCCAGGCCACCATGCAATCCAACATCATTCACAGTGCTGGTTTTTCAGGCATGCGGACTGCAAAAGGTATGGGGTTACAAAGGGTTCCACCAGATTTTAGAAGATGACCTGGGAGGCCAGGAAAAATTATGTGACAAGGTCAAAGTCAAAATCCCTGCCAGGTGCCCCTGAGAGGGTGATAGGTGAAGCTGTGAGAGTAAATCCAAAGGTGGAGTGAAGACCCCAGGAAGTTGGAGATGCCAGAAATGTGAATCCTGTGTTGAGCAAAGCTGTAGGCAGTGAGCAGAGCCAATCCAAGAGGGAGGCCATGCAGGCTGAAGCTGACAGCACCATAGGGCACAGCTTCCCAAGTCCTCTGGAGCTCACATCTCACCATAACCTGCCTTGGGTGCTCGACACAGAGCTACAGGATTGAACATTTGCCCTGCTGGGTTTGGGTCTTGCTTTGATCTCATTCCTGTCTTTCTGCCTATTTCACCCTTTTGGAATAGTAAAGTTTACCTTGTGCCATGGTACATGGGAAGTACTTAATTTTCTTTTTAATTGTTACATGGCTCACAGCTAAGAGTTTGCCTTGAATTTTAGAGGAGACTTTCAACTTGGACTTTTAAGAAATTGCTGTAACTTATAAGACTTTGACAACATTTAGAGTTGGATTGAATGCATTTTGCATTCCCTTTTTTCCTTCCCTCTAGATACTAATTTACAATTACCTAAATCAGCATTCCAGTCAGCAACTTGATATTTGATTTATAATCATGTATGTAGTTAACTTACTATTTCTCATCTCATGTAAATTGTAATCTGTATTCTTCTAGTGAAGAAGCACTTTCGCTGCCAATACCCCAGTGGTGTCACTAGCACTATTGTAGACATTAAAACTAGCCAGAAATTCATTCTTTCATTCAGTCCTATAATCATCCATCTATCCATCCATTCATTCATTTAACAACTATTGGGTACCTACAATGTGCAAGGCATTTTCAGCTTTCTACTTACACTAAGTCTCTTCACCTTTTAACATTTTATGTAGTTATCAGGAGAACATAGCCATTTTAAGTCCACAAAGTCAAACGATGATGAATTACATTCTGAGGCCCAGGAGGAACTTGTCATAATTGTCTCTGAGTTACTACTTTACTACTACGGAGTCTATGAACAACAGGAGAGGTTCTGGAAAAGGTAGAGGATCTCCTCAAAACAAGGAAAAAGAGGTAGATTTTTAGAAGCCATTGGTTGGACCGTAGTTGTCTTAATTGCAAGTCAGATTATAATGAGCACAGCAAATCATCATTCTGAGCCAACATTTTTATTCTAGACTAACTAGGATGAATTATTACTGTGACTGCAGATAGAAACAAAATTGAATATGATCTTACTAGATCAGAATATTTGGCCAAAACAAGCAGGATAACCCCCAAATTTTTAGGCATTCACAGCCTGTAACCACAAAATAAGTTTCCCTGTCACACTTCTGCTACATATGAAGACTGCAACAAACGCTATGCTTTCCCTGAAGGAAAATCTCGGAGTTCCCCAGATGGGATTGGAGGCATTCTTACCTTTTTTGGCATTGGCACTTTCATATGATATTACATTCCTGCTACTGCATGGAACTATCACCCAACTGGCATAGCTGTTCCATTTAGGATCCCAGCACTGAAGGTCTGTGCTAACCTCAGGGTGGAAGACATTATCCTCCTTCTTTCATTTGCTATTCCTATGGAACACTCTCTCCATTAAAATCACTAAAATATAGCCATGAAGCTGCACTTATTAATACAATTTTATCTAAAGTTAAAGTAACAGGAAGAAAATAATAAACAGTGTCTTAGTTACTTTCTCTTTGTTGGGACAGAATACCCAATAACCATGTCTTAAGGAAGGAAAGATTTATTTTAGCTCACAATTTCAGAAGGCCTCAGTCCTTTCATGGGCGTCAGGTAATGATATAGCCAGAGGAAAAGCTACTCACAATATGACAGACAAGAAGCCAAGTCAGCAGGAAAGGGCAAAGCTAGCATATATCCTTCCAAGTCATGTCCCAATAATCTGCCCTCTCCTGGTCAAGCCCCAATGTTTCACCCTTTCTAGGTTAAACTCTGCCAGTGTTCTGCCTCTGACCTGGTCCCACCTCCCAACAGCACATGGAAATGAATGAATGGATTCTGGCTCTTTTAATGTGCGTAGGGCCCAAGTACTCCACAATATCCAAATACATGAGGCTTTTGAGGGACGTTCTAGTACCAAACCATAATCAATAGGAAATAGAACTAACACTAAAAGGAACTTACCAGAATCTACAATCAGGCCCTGGCTTAGAGCGCCTTGAGGGCTGATGCCCTGGCTATGCCTCCTGGGGCCATCTAATCAACAGGAGTGTTTTGGTATCTGTACCCTAAGAGTTCAAGCCAAACTATCCCCAAGTCCCAGAGAAGAAACAAGTTTTTATTTCTCCACTTCTTAGTCTGCCCAACACAGTGCTAAACAGGGCAGACCAGATGGCGCAGGCCTGTAATCCCAGCATTTTGGGAGGATGTGACAGGAAGGTCACAAGTCGAAGCCCAGCATAGGAAACTTAATGACTTAGTAAGACTTTGCTTCAAAATCAAAACTCTTAAAAAAATGGCCTGGTGAAATAGCTCAGTGGGAAGGCACTAGTACAAGGGGGAAAAAAACTAAATGAAAACTTTCTCATCTCTTAAACTGAATTTTGCCACCTAGTATGGCTCATCAGAGACTGAGTCTGGAAATGTCACATCAACCAAAGAGAAAATAAAACAGTAGGCTCTAACATCAGGACTAACTTGTCCCCAGCCAGATAACACAGTAGCAAAATGTCACTGGTATATATATCAAGAACCACGTGGAAAAAATATCCATAGTTCTAAAGGGAACTGGAGATACAAAGAAGGTATCAGAAGTTAATTCATTGTTACTCAGGATAGTTTCTATGCCCTTTAAAGGTCAAAGTCAGAGAAAGAAACTGAGTATGTGAGAAGACAGCACACCAAAAGGCTGCAGGTCAAGAAGCAAGACATGATGGCAGCTGAGTAACAGAGCTGCACAATGTTTCCTTGTGGAACCACTTAAAAAGTTGAAAATATAGTCAAGACCCACCTGTTCATTATAGTTAGGACAGGAAAGAGCACCCCAACAACTGAAAAGAAACCAGAGGAAGACCAGAAATCTCAAAGGAACTTTAGAAGTGAGAAAAAAAACCCCACAGCATCCCAGGAAGCCTCCCCAGGCTACCTGTGAACAGCTGGAAGATGCCAGGATCTGCAGACAGGAAAGCCGTCTTGGAGTACGGAACCTGCTAGGAGAGAAAGGAGCACCCCAATCAACAGAAAGAAGGCCACGAGAAGGGTTAATTATATATAGATAAAAGGGTTAATTATATATAGATAAAATCCTGAAGACATATTGAAAGTGGAGAAAAACAGCAGCTGACTGAGTGCAGCTCTGAGCCGCTGGCGTCCACAGATGGAGGAAAGAGTGGAGAACGGAACCTCAGACTGAGGTAAGCATGGATCCAGTAGAAGTGGGAATTGACAGCAGCTGATGCCCCAGCGTCCCAAAACAAGCCTGGGGTAGTACATACTACAAACACACTGTGAGCTTCCCTAGAAGAGGCCTCCTGGAGCCTAGATCAGAAGCAGCACTCGGCAGCCATAACGGGCAATGAGGCAAATAGGAGCCATTAAAAAAAAAATAGAGCATGAGACTGAACTGTTTAGAGTAAAAGAAAGCTCAATAGAGTTTGCATCTAGGTTTTTGGGGTCACTCTTAAACAGTGCATAGGAAAAAAACTGGCACAAGAGAATTGTGGAGAGGAGAGAAAGGCCGCAGACCTCTTGAATAGTTGGGCGTAGTGTAAACACCTCAGAGGGCGAAGAGTCTCATCTTTGGAGGAGGGAAGCCAGGGCAGGCAGGAGAGCTTTGCTGAGGGGGTTGGGGACGATCATGACATCTCAGAGGCCATTAGGCTGTTAGGTCCTACCTCACTGCCTACTCCCAGCATAGAACTTGGAAGAATTTAGGCTCCCCACACACACCCTCATACTCATTCAAAAAAGCATCTCAGCTACACCTTTCAAGTGAAGTCCCTCAAAAACAGAAGCATGGGAAGAAAACAAGGTAACAGGACACCCACAGACATGCTAAAGACCTCGGAAACTATGTCATGGGCTGTGAGATACTGGAACTCATAGCAAACAAAGTCATAAAGCAAATAAGTGAGTTGGACAACCAGTTCAAACAAGACATTCTCAAAGAAATGCAAGCACTGATCAGAGGGCTTCAAAAGGAACTTACAAATAGTGGTCCTCATGGGGACAAAGCTTACTGAGCATATAGAAGCCACAAATAAATAAGAAAAAAGAAGCAAGATGGGACTTCAGGTCAAAGTCAGCAAAAGGAATCAAGGCTGCAAAGAGAAGTGGTTATTTCCAAGGCTGCAGCAGGAAGAGCCCGGATATGTGTGTTGTGGTAGAAAGCAAAGGAATTCTCAAAAGAATGATGGGATCAAGTCAAAAGGGTAGAGCAGATAATCCAATGGAACCTCTCAATGGCCAAATTCACAATAATTTAGCAACCAAATTACATAATGATAGTATGGCCATGAGTCCACATCAATATAAATAAATAACTAAATACGGAGAATTCCTTAAAGAATAATTCTACTTTGTTGACAGTGGAGTGACTAAGAATAACAGAATCACTGTTAGGCAAGCGCTGTGGTAATAACTATTGCACATCAGATCCTATGGATGTAAGAATTGACAGAAGTGTGAGGATATCAATTATAAAGGGAAAAACGGATATGTACAGTGAAAACAACAGTGCAACAAACTTACCCAACTGATCAAGATTAACATAACCAGTAATAACACAAACTGACATCACATATCTGTTTTGATGTGCTGAGGGCACTAGATGACTTCCATGATGATCTTGTCAAAAATCCTTAGTGAGTTCAGGACCAGCCTGGAATATAGAGTGAGACCTTGTCTCCAAAGAAGTATGATTTCTTCATGAGAAAAAAATAAGCACAAAATTAGAGACACACTAAACTATCCAGGATTCTTCACAAATTGCAAGCTTCTAAAAAATAAAAAAAGACCAAAGCATGGCACAGTTGGGGAAAATTAAAGAAATGTAACAACTAAATGCACCTTAGGATGAGAGAGTAGATCCTGAAACTGAAAAATAAAAAGCACATGAGAAAAAATATCTGGTGAACCATCAATACAGTTTACAGTTTAGTATCTAAATGTACTAATGTTGTCAATTACTGGTCTTTTGTATTTGTACAATGATTATCTGAATAGTGAACAACATTAGGGGAAAATGCAATGTGATAAAAATATAGTTATTGTTTACATTGTTAAAAATTATGTGCCAGATGTGCTGAACAGGTGAATGAAGACATATTAGGATGATTTTATGACCCTGCCTTGTGTGCATTCAACATGCTTTTAATTAATTCTCATAATGACACTCAAGAAAGTGAACTTCCAGAACAGTATCAGGAAGTGGCAAGAAATGATAGAACAAGTGTGGAGTGAGAAAGCTACTTTGAGGGGAGTAATAGCAATGTGTACTTTACTATAAGAAAGTTCTAAGATTAAACATTCACCATAAGTTTATCACATTGCATATATGCATGAAATCTTCGTATTATTTTTGGAAATTGTCTGTGTATAAAAATATTACAGAATGAAAGTAAAAATGTGGGCTGGAGGAATGGTTCAGCTGTTAAAGTGCTTGCCTAGCAAGTGCTAAGTCAAGCGCTAAGTACTCAAGTTTGATTCTCCAGCACCATATAAACCGGGTGTGGTGGCACACCCCTGTAATCCCAGCTCTTGGCTGAGGCTGAGACAGGAGAATTGTCTTGAGTCCAAGGCCAGCCTGGGCTCCATAGTGAGCTCAGAACCAGCCTGGGATTCAGAGCGAGACCCTGTCTCAATAAATAAATAAATAAGTGTAAAAATAAATATGCTCTTACCTAGTCTGAAATTAAATAACACATTCTCTTCTTGACAGGAAGACTCCAGAATGCTTGCTCTTCCAGGTGAAGTGGCAGAATTTTCATCAAATAAATATGTACTTACTCATCTGTGAAATCAAACTGCAAAACCAGGAAAACTAATTCTGCAAAATTTTAATTCACCTTAATGGAAAACATTAAATTGATTTTCCTCTCCTTTTTCTCTCTTCCTCCCACAGAAAGGACTAAGGAGGATAACAAATAACATCCTGTTATAGGTACCAAATTGCCTTATCTGAGTCACCGTGAGTACCCAGGACACACTGTTTTTTAATTTATGTCTGCTTGTTAATGTAGCACTCCTCAATCAAATTTTTTAATAACTCCTTTAAACGTGCTTGTCTTGGTTACTTTTTTGTTGCTGGGATACAATACCCGACATCCACAACTTAAGGGAGCTCGCAGACCCAGGAAGTCTCACTCCTTTCATGGATGGCTGGCAATGATGAAGGCACGCGGCAGAGGCCCAGGCAGAAGAGCTGTTCATGGCACCACAGACAGGAAGTCAAGTAAGCGAGAAAGAGCATAATAATTATTTATATATTAAATAGATAATAGATAATTATAATAGTTATAATTAGATAATAGATAATTAAAGAGATAATAAAGTTCTTCATTTTATCCTGAAACCTTTTGAGCCCAGTCTTTCGAACCTGCAGTTCTCTTGGCATTCTAATCTTCTGAGTTCTGACCAGAATCTTCCATCAATCTCAGTTTACAGCATTCTAAGCCTTTTCTAGCCAATGTCTTCAATCCTTTCCAAGCTCCCACAAACCAGTTCCAAAGACTTCTGAACCACATGGTCAGGGAAGTCACAGCAACAATCCCACTTCTCTGGTACGAATTCTGTCTTAGTTACTTTTTCTTAATGAGACACAATACTTGACACCCATAACTTAAGGCATGAAAGATTTAAGTCACAGTTTCAGAGGGTCTCATTCCATCCATGGGTAACTGGCTATGGTAGAAGCACTTAACAGAGACCCAGAGGAAAGAAGTTATTCCTTCTGGAAATGACACAGGAAGTCAAGTGATCAAGGAAGAGCAGAGCTATAATATATCCTTTCAGGTCATGTCCCAGTGATGTGCCTCTTCCTGGTCAAGCTCCAGTGTTCTGCCCCTTCCAACAGGGCCACCATCTCTAAAAACCTCATGGTCCCATGACTATTCCACAACATCCAAATACATGGGGCTTTTGGGGGAACATTCCAGATCCAAACTCTAGCAGTGCTATTTTTTAAAGCTTCTATCTCCGTCACCAAACACAACATTATTACTTTTAAATTATGCCTCAAATATGTATAATTGCTATTGCCTCTTGTATAGGATTTTTTTGCTATAGCAGAGCGAGTTAGTGACTACATAAAAAACCTTATGACTATTTTGCATCTTGGATAATATATAACAATAAAGACAATTCCTGAATCTATTCTGTATTCAGACTGTAGAGTCCTAATTTGAGGGAGATTCTGGGAACTCTTCCCATTTCAAAGCAAGTTCCAAAGGTTTTCAAAGGAGTTTAATTCTACACTCAGCACTGGTTGGTGAGAGGTGTAAATGAAATGCAGAATGGAAAGAGTGGCAGGTATTTTGAAAGTGGAACTAGGAAAGAACGGATATTCCTTTGGAGTTTAAAATCTTCATGCTTTCCTACATAGTGTTAGAAAACTTCCTTACTCTGTCAATTTTCAGTATAGAAAAAAATCTGAAATTTGAAAACAAATCTGCTAGATTTCTGGTTATTGGCACTGTAGTTTGGATGAATAATCACATTTCTTCTTTGGATCCTAAGCCTTATTCATTTAAGAAACAAATGGGGAAAAAAGAAAACACTACCAAGGCCTCTGGGCAATTATAATTAGTAATAAATCAGTTAAAAGCCTGTATAATTTCTAATACTTTGATTAAAAAATACACACACATTTCTTTCTCAACTGATTAATCAACAATGACTGGATTCATTAATTGGAAAATTTCAATGAAGGACTACCCATATGAGACATGGAATATTATCCAGCTATTATTCACTTGCTTGACTGCCTGTCCATACATATCACCTGTGGTGACTAAGCTTAATTGTGTGAACTTGATTAGCTCGGGAGCTACTGAGAGGATTGGTGAAGCACACTTCTAGGTATATCTGGGTGGGTCTTGGAGGTGTGACCTTGGAGACTGTCTATGATCCCTGGCCTCTCCCTTTCTGACACTGTTTCCCTGCTCTGCTTTCTACTTTACAAACAGAATATCTTTGCTCCCTTTGTTCTGTTGGATACAAAAAGTTTGGAGTTTTCCAAAACTGAAAGTGACTGCAAATTTGGGGGAGGGGGGATAAAGCATGGCTGCTGAAAAGATACAGAAAAAAATGCCTAAGGGCATCTCAGGAGTCAGCAAGACTCCATCCTTTGCCTATTCACTGGTCCAAAGGAAAGACTTTGCTTAGAGAAGAGAGCCCTAAGGCATTCTGCAGGACAACCTAGGAAAGTGAATTCCTGAGGAGTTCAACTGTCTAAAGACTCAGTAGACTGCAGAGCCATGGCACAAGGGGGCCGGACTGCTCAATCCAGTGGCAGACCTTGGCCGTCCACATGGTACTGAGTTCACAGGTATGCAGAATACAAGAGTTGTGGGGTCATGGAGGGAACCACCTAGATTTCAGAGGAAGATCATGGAGGTCAGGCAGTGTACCCCTGACAGGGAAGTGCCTGACATTGTGAAGGAGAAGCAGAAAGCGCAGTGGAGACCCTGGAAATTTAGAGAAACCAAGGATGTAGATTGCTGAGAAAGGCCACAGTCCAAGTGAAAAAAGAAGCCATGGAGATCAGAGCCAGAAACAGTGCCATAAGAGCAGGGCCACCTCAGATCTTTGAAGCTCACATCTTACAACAGCTTGTGCCTGGTGCTAGATACAGAGTTACAGAACTTAATGGAACTACAGGATTTCATATTTTCCCTGCTGGCTTTTGTTCATGCTTTGGTCTGATTTCTTTCCTCCTTTGCCTCCCTTTTAGATTGGGAACGTTTACTCCATGCTATTGCACATTGGAAGTGTCTATTTTTCACAGGAGCTCAAAGCTAAGCTTGTCTTGAGTGTCAGAGGAGACTCTGCACTTGAACTTTTTAGCAGTGCTGGAACTGTTAAGACTTTTATAACTCTGAGAGATGAACTAAATGCAGTTTGCATAAAGAGGTAAACATTAGTCTTTTGAGGGTCAGGAGCACTATGTTGTGGTGGATATGAACTGTCCCACAAAAGCCTCATGTTTGAGAGGTGATTCAATCATGGTTTAATCTGCTGATTTCACATGAGGGGTGAGGTGGGGCCTGGTTGGATGGGGCATATCACTGGGGCTTGATGTGGAAGGGACAGATCCTGAGACATGACCTGAAAGGAAATATGCTAGCTTGGCCCTTTCTCTGGCTCATGGCTCCTGCCATGCCATGAACTGCTTGTCTCTGGTTAGACCTCTGCCACATCCTTCCATCATGCTAGCTGCCCATGAATGAGCCGAGACTTTCTGAAACTGTGAGCTAAAAATAGAACTTCCTGTTCTTAAGTTGTACATGTTGGGTGTTGTGTCTCAGCAATGAAAAAGTGACTAGGATGTGCTCCATGCAGTAGAAAAGAATGAAACTAAGCAGAGAGGAGCCAAGGTGAGAAAATGTTAAGAAACAAAACCATAAAAGTACTGTTTGTGACCCCAGATCTGAGCATGCCCAAGGCCAGGAAGTTCTTGAACTTCCCAGCTATGTGAACAGATAAAAGTCTCTCTTTTACTTAAGCTATTCTGAATTAGACTTCATGCAACCAGATTTCTTGAAAAATATATAGCTGATATATTTGAAGATTGATATGTTTTCTCTTTTTTATTAATGTAATCAGCTTATTTTTATTAATTTCTTTTCCCCTAGATTTTTCCAAACTGACAATCACCTCAGAGTTCTGGTGTGCTGCTGTTAGATTTTCAAATCTCTAGCTGTTTGCCTGACTGTTCGTTTATTGAACTGTTCTCTGGGAATCTCTAAGAGTGTCTTCAGAAAAAACAAAACAAAACAAAACAAAAAAAAAATCAAAGGTGACATTTGTACACCTTGATGTTTTTCTCCCGGCTTGGTGATGTTTGTGAATATTTTTCAAATCGTACAATGAACATTTGCTCAGGCGAGAGGACAACAGATGCTCCTGTTTAGGAGTGGATTCTGAGAACTCTTAATGGGAGCTCCATGCATTAATTCTGCAAGAAGAGCCACTGCGTGCTGATACTGTTGAAGGATCTAATGGTTGCAATGCTCTGCTTTCGAAAACATTGAGTGCACCACGGCCATTTTAAAATATTGCTTGAGTTCGCATCATTTGGTAAAGCTGAAGCAAAGGGATAGAAACATTTACTTTTTAGAGAGCCAATTCTGACTAGTAACATGGCAAATGCAAACCGTGACGTTTATCCACTTATCCTTGGAATCTAGAGACAACAAATGTGTGTGCGTGTGTGTGTGTGTGTGTGTGTGTAGTAACACAGACAAGAGACAAACCAAAATCCTTTTTTTTTCTTGAAGGGATGTAGATGTTATAACATTATGAAGCTCTTTTTTATTTTGTTTAAAAATAACTACTATCTCTAACACTGGAATTAGACTAACGTTAGAAAAAGGTCCTTTAGAAACACTTCCACACCAGAACATTATAGTCAGATTGTGAGAACGTAGAATGTTCAGCATAATGGATGTTACATGAGCTGGTTATCATCATTGTATCTTAGGATTGTGGAACTTCCTTATGAATGCGTTACAATTTTGTCTCATTATGAAAAACAAACAATGCTAATCAGATCAAATCAATGACCCAACCGCCTCAGTGGTTTTCTTTTTCTTCCCATTCCCCCCCCCCCAAGACTATAGTCTACTTAGATGGAGAGAAAGCCAGGGAATCCCTCTGACTCACATGTTTCAAACTTCTAGAGATAATATACCTTGATAATAACAATTTGGTAACCAAATTCATAAAACAAAACAATTGCATGAGTATGTCCATTAACACAACAATAGAAGTAATTTAAAACCACAACTCAAGATGGCATTAGCGATATAACATAATAGCATTCTTCTGAAAAATTGGAGGAACCCCAACTATGTGTGCATACAAGAGAAGCTTTGCAGCATCTTGTCCAGGCTTGCTGTGTAACTCTCCTGTGCTGTCTAGTATAATAGCTGGTAGCCATATGGCTACTGAGTGCTTGAAATGTAATTTAACTTTTTGCTCAAGATGTCCTATAACCAATCAGTTTTGTAGCATAAGTACTTAAGAATTAAAATATCTCATTAATAATTGCTCATATTAAATACATCTTCAAGTGATAGTGTTTTGATATATTCAGTTAAATGAAATACATTTAAATTAATTTTATCTGTTTCTCATAGTGCTTTTCATGTGTGACTGATGACAGAAAAATTTTAATGACATATACAATTTGCATAATATTTTTATTAAGCATCTTTTTGATATTTTGTGTTCTGTGGTTAGAAGCACAATCCGGAGTCAGGGAGCCAAGCCAACTATCTTTATGTTGATTTAGATGAGAATTTTTCAGTAATCTGTAGCTGCCTCGTCCTCTGGTGGGCTATGAGTGGATCAAGATGGCCATGATTATCCCTCAGGACATCAAGTTAAAAACAACTATAAGTTAACACAACTTGATTAAACCACCTTTGGAGTGTTGAGTTTATTGGATGTTGAAAACACAGCTGCCTCTTCCTATTTGTTCAAAAATTTCTTTATCAAATCCTGAAGTGTGTCCCTAAATTTTTGAATTTGGAATTTGATAGACATGGTCTGTTTTCATCTTTAATACTACTGCTTGTTGATTATATTTCTCTCTCAGACTTTATAATTCTATGCTGAAGATTTCTGTTGTCAATCCAACCTTGCTC
Organism: Ctenodactylus gundi; assembly: GCA_004027205.1. NCBI lineage: Eukaryota > Metazoa > Chordata > Mammalia > Rodentia > Ctenodactylidae > Ctenodactylus > Ctenodactylus gundi. Next base: position 822,849 of record PVKB01000220.1, on the reverse strand, counting down.
AGCAATTCTTTTATTCTTTTAATCACCGCACGATTTTGCAGTCTCTTCTTGTTTATTTAAGAGTCAACATTCAAGAGTCTAAGAGCCAATAGTTGGCCAAAAATAGGATAACATTTTCCTTTCTGTTTCTAGTTTTGAATGAGGAACACAAGGATGCTTCTTTTTTTTACCTTTGTGTGAATTTTTTTTCTTTTTGTTTTTTTGCTAAGGTAACACATCAGAGCACTAAAACCTTGTAGAAATAATCCAAGTGGGCTCCTAAATCCTGTCCCTATGGTGGAAATTGTAACTTGGAACTCATTAGCTTCATGCGTAACCATGAATTCTAAGTCTTATATTTGGCCCATCTGCCCACTGGTTCCATATATCACCCTGCGCTGTCAATATCAGTGTGGGATTGCACTCTAGTGGCATCATGGACTTCAAATCCTTTCTGTATACATCTTTTCTAAATAATTTTAAAATGTTAAACAAATTCTATTTCTCTATCCAAAGAAATGACAGTGAATTTAATCAGGTACTTGCTAAATACCAATATACACAAGGCACTAGATGGAAATAAAAGTTAAAATAACATGGTTTCCTTTCCAGTCTATTGAGGAGACAGCCATGTAAAAGCTTAGTTTAACAAGTAGGGTAAAAGAGCACTGAATAGATTAAAGTCTGGCATAGAGAGACATAGCCTCAGGGTGACTTGACAAATACACTTACACAGAGTACAAGACATCTACGTTGAGGCTGGAAGAACAATTTTTTTTTTTTTACTAATACAATCACCTGAGAACATAAAAAGTTAGGAGGAACCAAGGTCTCAGAGAAATAAAGCCAGAATTCTGATTACACCATGCCTAGAAACGATTCTTCTCATGGACTCCATGTTAAATGAGATTATAATTTTTTTTTATTTCTCAGTTCAGTTTGAGCTGATTTTTTTTTAATTATTTGCTCTCTAATTGGCATATTTCTAACGCACTCAATCCCTACCTGGAACTATCACTTAGGCTTCTCCAAATGCATGTTTCAAAAACATCTTGTATTGGTATGGGCTGTCATAGAACAGAAACATACAAGAAATGAACTAGGGAAAACAGTGGGAAAGGCTGTGAAGCTGGGAAAACCATCAAATTCATCTCCCTTTTGAGAAGAGAAGGAAGGGAAACGGATGGAGTGGAACAGCCTTTGACTGCTGAGCAGTTCTAATGTAGTTCAGCAAGGTCAATAGTCTTTAAAGCAATGTCACTGATTAATAGGGGAAAAAAATTCTAAGTCTACCTGGATGACCTGATCAGTATTCCTAGCAAGTATCTCTAACTGGAAGGAGTCCATGTGGAGATGTTTCCTAGGCTTGATTGACCTAGTGTATGTCACTCATCTTAAAACCTCTGGCAAAACAAGCTACCCTTAATCAGCAGTTCTGAGAGATGCCTTTTCCTGATCCATATACCTCAACTTCAATACACTGTCTATGGTTTAGATACGGTTTAAACTCTGACCCACCCCTCAAATGATTTATGTGAGGGAAGTTTGGCTCCCAATGTAATGATCTTAGGAGGTGATGGGACATTTAAGAAATAGGGACTCATGGGAGGTTTCTAGATCATGGGAGGTGGGTCTTAAAAGGGGGGAATGTAGCTCCTGTAGGACCTCAGAGTCTCTTTGGTTTCTGGCTTTGCAATGTGACCTCTAACTCTCACATGCACTTCCGCCATTGTGATGCTATCCACTGGAAAGTGATGCAGCCAATAGCAGCCTCTCCAGAGCCAGAGCATAGTGTTTGGACTTCCATCATCTAAAGTGGGATGCATAACCTTTTTTTTTTTATATAAGTAACCAGTCTCAGGCATTTTACTATACAAAATGGACTAATATAATATCCAATGTAAATTCTTTTTTTCTGCCTCTAACCTGGTGCCAATCATCATCCCAAAATACATAATACCAAATGCCATTGTGAAACTTGGAATCCTCAAGCTCAAAATTGTGACATTTATAGTTCCCCATATCACAATCCCATTAGATTATAATCCCAAAGTTAAAATCCTGAAAGCCCAAATCCCCACAACTGTAATTTACATTATTAAAAGTGCCATATAAGTAGTATGGAACACTGAATTCTGGGAAAAGAATTAAGCATTTTTGGTGGGTACAGAGTGGTTGCCAGATCATTTGATTACGTACTTCTTATACTCCTTCCCACATAATCCTGTGCTTGATTTCAAAAAACGCCCTTGATCAGAGGATAAAAAGAACCTGACAAGCTCAGAAAGTGACCTTAATATGGAGATTAATATAGAGGCTCTTCCAGTCTTTCAAAACACATTAAATGTTGCACTACTCTTCTCTTTGTTATAGACTTCGCTGACAAAGGCTTCTTACGTTTGCAAATAAAGCTAATATACAAAAACTAGCGCATGCCTCACTTAGGGTGGGAGATGGTACTTTCAAAACTGTCCGCGCTGTTTTTTTTCCCCAGATATGTACTACTCCTGACCCTGTAGAATCCAAACATTCTAAATTTACCCATTTGTTTATGTATTAATGCCTGGAAAAAGCCAAACTCTTCATAAATGTTTATTTGAAGATTTGGTAGAAGTTGCAGAAGAAAATAAATTCAAACTGAATCCCTACATGGTAACAGTAGATGTGTAATAAGGTGTGACCAAGGGTTTCTAAAAGTGAGAGGTGTTACTAATAAAATTTTTTTTCATTCAGTTCAATGCAGTTGCCTGAAAATTCAGATGAGTGAACTGACTCTACAATATGGAAATAATTAAAACTCATGTAAATATGCCTTGTTTGTTAGAATAAGCATTCCTTCTAATTGATGAAATGTTAGGAATTTGTAATGAATTAAAGCCACATTTGCCAAAAGAAGTTGGTGAGGTTACTGACTGGTTCAAAAATAATTACGTGCTTGTTAGAATAATAAGATACACAACTGTGATGCTATTTGGTCACTGGTATTGTTGTCACCAAATTTATGGTCTGTGTATCAGCACACGGGGAATGAATTTCCTTCCTCGTGCTCAAAGAGCAAAAAATCATGACACAAAAGACAGAAAAATCTCATAGAAAATACGGTAGGGTATAGCAAGTCATAAGACAATTTCAAAAAGAGCAAAACAATGTATAAAACGCGAACTTGTTCTCTGAGGACAGCCGTGCCCTAAATTAAAAATAACAAAAAGCAATTATTCATTGTAATGCAAGACTTCAAAATATAGTTAATGATTGTGAAAGTCTGCCAGCTCTTAGAGACTCATCGCCATTAATTGCTCCTAATCTAGCCCTGAAGTACAGTGCTTCCTTTGACAAATTTTCTTAGTTTTATTTTTTCTCAGCTTTTTCACAATTATTTAATTTGTCAGCAGTATTCTTTCAAAAATTCACTGTTATGTATTTCGTGTTTGCACTATTTGCAATACCAGCTGTATGAGTTGCGTAGACTTTTCAAGCGTTCTAATTTGTTTTATGTCATTTTTCCCATTTCAATTCCATGCAAGTGCATTACTGCAGTGTTGGTTTTGTATGTAAGCATTGGGCATGGGCATAAAAATGTGGAAGCTTCAGGGGCAAGCCACTTGGGACCTCCTCCCATAGTGGGAGCTTTTGACTCTCTATCTTTTGCTTCTAAAGAAAGACCTGTTATTCTTTTGTATATCTGTATTTGTAAAAGGTAATATTTCTTAAGATCTCAGCTCTTCAGACAACTGTATATGTTGTGGTGACCCATTACAATCTGCAACTGATCTCATCAAAAGACTTAGATTGTCCAATGTGGTATTTCAGATGACTGCAGTTATAAAGATCCATGCACACAATTATCAATCACAGGCATATGCTTTTATAAATTTCAGTTTTTATGAATACAGTTTATCTGCTTACATCTGTGCAACTGCTCTTGTGATATGCTTGAAAAATATACCTGTTATTGTTGCTTATTTTCTTGTGAAAAGTAGCCAGTGAAGTTTTCTCTTGTGTCATTATATGTTTCTCAAATTAATCTCCTTTTTATAGTGTAAAAAAGATTCAAAATTTTTTTACAGAATTGTTTTGTTAAGATTTTGATCTTCTAAGATTTCAACATTTGAAACTGGTATTTGGGATTGTGTCTTTCAGGATTATGACCCAAATCCTTTTCAAACCTCCTTCTCCATCTGTGTTCCCTAGTCACCCAAAACAGAAATTAGGTAGTTGTGTACATTGAAGGGATTCTGTCAACTTGAGGAAATTAGGAACCACACCTCCATTAGGATTAGGATTTGTCAACCAGCCTAGGTTGGGGATCAAGAACTGGTCTGGATTAGAGTGTGAGTCACTTGTGGGCTGGCCAATGAGAACAGAACACCCACGCAGATGTGGGAGAGCCAACTGGAACTCCAAGGGTATAAAAGGAAGGAAGAGGGAAGATTGTTACAGCTTCTTCCTCTGGGAAAGCTCTCACCTTCCCAGTTGTCTACGGACGCCAACTTGCTACACATGGCTGATCATCAACACAGATTCACTCCTGTCTCAACTTGTGCCTGTTTGCTTGTTGCTGCTCTTCAGTCGCCGATGTTCAGGCTTCGGTCTTCACCCAAGATCTACAGCAGACTCTCACCTCACCAGCAGTCCCAGAAGGGAGATCTAATTCACGGCTGAGCAGCCATCTTGGACCACCTCTATCCTTGGACTTGTAAGCCTTCCTAATATTTTTGTGATAAAATCTGTAAATTCTGTCTTTTGAAAGAACCTAAACTAGTACAGTAGTTACACATGGTTTCTTGCTCTTTGCGTTTCATGCCCAACAATACTCCCTATTGTAATGGTTCAATCTCCAGATTGTCTTTTGCATCCACCCTTGCCTCCAGGTCTCCCTCAACCGAACTTCCTTCTCTTGCTTACACAGTCTAAGAAGGACTCACTTCTGACTCCCAATCCAGCATGATTTTCCTTGCACCAAACTATCTTCATCAACTTTGTGTTGAAAAACACCATCTAATTCTTTTCTTCTCAGCTTTTGTTCCACCCTAACACACCCAAGAGATTGTGAAATGCTCATGTTCTCCCCAACTGGGGATAGCATTTTTAAACCATTGAAGAAAGTTCAGAAAATCTATCTGTCTCCAAGATAGTCTTTGGTCTGTGCAGAGTCACTTCTGGTTTTATTTCTTTAAATCTTTTTATTTCTATTCCTCTCTTTGACTTTAGGTATTCACTCTAATGTGTTTGATGTACATCTTTTTATTCACAAGTGGGTTTTCTTTTGTCTTTTTGAAGTATTGAAGATAGATCAGTTATCTTATATAAAGAATTCAAAACAATTCATTTTCCTAGGTGCTAATAAAGGACTATATATACATGCAGATGTACAAAATAAATTATTAAAATAAAATGTATACTTAAAATATTTTCAAATAAGAATAAATTCTAAATGGTGAAGACAAGATTTTAGTTGTCACAAGAAAATATCACAAGCCTCATGTTCCCTTGCAGAATGCTGTCACTCTGGAGAGGAATCGTAGTAACTACAAAATAGCTGAATGGCCTAATGAATGCAGAACCATGTACTTCTCTTCATAGAGTGGGTAGAGGGGTGTCCTTTGGCACCATCTATCTCTCAGTCCATTCACGAGTGGGCAGCTGGAAAATGTTGGAATCACATGGTGGGGCTGCAGCTAGAGTCAGAGCTGGAGCTAGTGCTCTGGAGACCAAGAACCTCATAGCTTGGGGCAACAGAGAGACGTCTGGGAGGAAAGGTGGAACTAACACTTGCCCCCCAGGTCAATCCCCAAGCATCTGCCCCTTCTAGCCAGGCCCCACCTCCCACCAGTACACAGTATCCATAAGAATATAGGCTTTTGGGGGACACTCCAGATCCAAGCCTCAACAACACGCAAAAATCTATAGTATTATTTTACCAAAATAATGAACCCAATCATAAAGAAACTAAAGAAAAACAATTGCATTCATAGTGGCCTGAAAAAATTAGAAGTGAAAGGCCTTTTTAATAAAAACTATAGAACTCTGAAGAAAGGAAACATTAGAAGATGGAAAGACATAGCCTGTTCTTTGGTAGGCAGCATTAATATCATTAAAATCACCATATTATGGACACCAAAAGTGATATATAAATTTAATGTGACCCCTATTAAAATACCAAAACCATTTCCTACAACAATTTAAAAAAGTATGTGGACGCAGAAGAGATCCAGAATGGTGAGAGCAATCTTGAGCGAAAACAAAGCAAAGCAGAGAGTAATTTTCTAATTTTAAGGTATATTACAAAGCTATAGTAACCAAAACATGATGGTACTGATACAAAAATAAACATGTAAGCCAACAGAACAGACTAGAAGATACAGAAACAATCCCATGTATCTTCAGCCATCTGATTTTGACAAAGGGGACAAAAGCATACACTGGAGAACAGATAATCCCTTTTCAAAAAGTGCTAGGGAAACAGGTAATCCACATGCAGAAAAGTGAAATTAAAGCCTTACCTTTCACCCTGCACTAAAATAAAATTGTCACATGAAAATGGCACAAAAACTTAGATATAAAAACAGAAACTTTGAAACTGCTTAAAGATAACATAATGGAAACACATAACATAGGACTTCTTGAGTAGAACGCCATGGCACAGAAAATAATGCCAAAAATGAGCAAATAGGATGGTATCGAATTAAAAACCTTCTGTATAGCAAAAGAAAACTCAACAGAATGGAGACACAACTGTAAACTGGAAAAGGTGTTGCCAGCTACTCTTCTAATAGACTAATATCTAGACATATTCAAAGAACTAAAAAATTTTAAGCCCTAAAACTCAACAATCCATATAACATTGGGCACATGAACTAAAATGGACACTTCTCAAAAGAAGAAATACGACTAGCCAACAAGTAAAAGAAAAAGTCTTTATCATTTTTAGTGTTTAGGAAAATGCAACACAAAGTTACTTTTAGATTTCATCGTACTCCAGACAGAATGGTTATATCAACAAGAACAGAAAAACCAACAGAAGCTGATGAGGACGAGGGAAAAATGAACACTTCTACATTGCTGGTGGGAAGGTAAATTGCACAACTACTGTGGAAATCAGTATAGAGATTCCTCAAAAAAGGAAAAATAAAAATGCCGTTTGACCCAGCTATACTTCTCCTGGGTATGTTCATGAAAGAATTAAAGACATTGTACTGTACTGACACATACATACTCATGTTTATAGCAACACAATTCACAATAGCTAAGCTCTGGAAGTAGCCTGCAGGCCCACCAACAGGTGAATGGATAAAGAAAATATGGTGTACATCCACAATGAAATTGTATTCACCCATGAAGCATGAATTCAAATCAGTTGAAATAAAACGTTTGGGTCTTGAGAATATAATGTTAAACGAAGTAAGTCAGACACAGACAATTTCATATCACACAGTTTCTTTCATATGACAAAACCAACTATAGGTTAATTAAAGGGTAAAGTAAAGGCAAAAATTTTAGAGTATGAGAAGGGAAACAGGGAAAAGGGGACGCAGGAGAATAGAGAGGGGAAAGAAGAGTAAAAATGGTCAAGAGGGGTCAACAACTAAAGCGTTTGCCTAGCAAGAGCAAGGCCTTGGGTTACATTCCTCAGCACTACATAAACTGGCTGTGGTGCTGCGCACCTGTAATCCAAGCACTCAAGAGGCTGAATCAGGAGGATTGCAGAGTCCAAGGTCAGCCTGGGCCATTATACGTTGAGCTCAGGAACAGCTTGGAATATAAGAGCTAGACACTGTCTCAGAAAAAAATGATTAAGAAGCTTTATATATATGTAACAATTCCCCAAAATAAATATAAATATCATCTATTAAAAACATATACTAATAAAAACAAACAGGTGAGTAGACCATCAGTGGTGCTGCCCTCACAAGGGACAATGCTAGGCTCATGATACAAGAGTGAGTGTGACCTTTCTCCTCTCCCTGGCTTCCTGTCTCTCCATGTGATCTTTCCCTCCCATGTGAGTTCTCACCATAAGACCAGCCTCCTCTGATGTGGCTGAGAGAACCTTCATTGGGGAAAATAGATGTTGGCACCATGCCCTTGAACCTCCCAAATGGTGAGCTTGGTAAGTTTCTTTTCTTTATAAGTACCCAGATTCAGTTATTTTATTAGAGCAATAAGAAGTTGGGGAAGACAACTACTCTTTTTACCGTCTCCTCAGTCTCATTTCAGGTCTTAGTTGGAATCACACAGTGTGTAGCCCTTTCAGACTGGCTTCTGTCATTTAGCGATAAACATTTAACGTTTTTCTATGCCTTTTCAGGGTTAGAAAATTTATCTTTTATCATTGTATAGCAATCTCCTTGCGTTGATATATTACACAGGATGTTTGTCCCTTCACCTACTAAAAGACATCTTTGGATGCTTTCAAGTGTCGGCAATCATAAATAAAGCTGCTAGAAATATCAGTGTGCAGATTTTTGTAGTGACATACTTTTTAAAATTATTTGAGAAAATATCTGGGAATGCAATTGCTAGATTACATGTAAAGACTATGACTAACTTTGAGCTTTCCGAAATGGCTATGCTATTTTTTATTCCAAGCAGAAATGAATGTTGCTCCACATTTTGTCAGCATTTGATGTTATCAGTGTTATTAATTTTAGTAACTTTAATGTATTTACAGTAGTAACTCATTGTTGCTTTAATATGCAATTCAATAGTGATGTATAATGTTGCCATCTTTTCATAACCTTATTTGCAATCTGTTTCCCATCGTTGCTGAGGTGCCTACTCAGATTTTTGGCATAATTTTTTATTGTTTTTCTAATTATTAGGTTTTACGAGTTCTTTGTATGTTTTGGATGCTTGAGACATGTTTTGAAAATATGGTATCTTATCTTTCACTCTCTTAACAGTGTCTTTCACAGGTGAGAAAATTTTAATTCAAATGAAGCCTAATTTATGAATGTTTTCTTTCATGGATTGTCCTTTTGGTGTTGAGTGTTGTCTTAGTTACCTTTCTTTGTTTCTGGAGAACAATACCCGACACCCACAACTCAAGGAAGGAGAGGCTTATTTGAGCTTACAGTCTCAGAAGGTCTCAGTCCATTCATGGACAACTGGCAATGATGAGAAGGCATGGCCTAGCCAGAGTAGAGCTGTTTATGCATGGTAAGACAGGAAGCAGAGAGAGCAAAAAGGGCAAGCTAACAAGGCAGTAGCCCTTTCAGACCATGCCCCAGAGATCCTCTCTTTCTGACCAGGCTCTGTCTCTTAGCAATCATGGGATTAACCTCTGCGATTGAATCGCTTTCCAAATGCAAGGCCTTAGAGGACATTCCAGATCCAACCCACAACATACTCAAAAGTCAGCACAAAGCTCAATGTCTCCTAGGTTTTCTCCATGTCACCTGTAGTGATTTTATAGTTTTATATCTTGTATCGGGGTCCATGCTGAGTTTTATGTTAGCTTTTGCTAAAAGCATAAGATCTCTGTCTAAATTCACTGTTTTATATATAGATGTCAGTTGTCCCAGCATCATCTGTTAAAAAACTAGTCTTTTCCACTGACTTGGCTTTGTCCCATTATCAAAAATCAGTTGACTGGGCATGGGAGCCCATGCCCATAATCCCAGCCTCTTGGGAGGCTGTGGGAAGGGAATCATAAATTCAAGCCTTGCCTGAGTAATTTAGTGAAACCACGTCTCAAAATACAATTTTAAAAGGGTTAGGGTATATACTAGTGGCACAAGATTTGCCTAGAAGTAACAAGGCTCTGGGCAGGAGGCTTATAAGTTCAAGCCCAGCCTGGACAACATAATTATTAGTGAGACCCTGTCTCAAAATAAGAGATAAAAAATAAGAAATATAAATCATAATATACATGAATCAATAAATGTAACACATCACATAAATAGAAGCAAGGACAAAAATTACATGATTATCTCCATAGATGTATGAATAGAAAACACTTTCTACAAAATCCAAAATAGATTCAGCATTTTTAAAAGACTAACAAAAATAACTATATCCTCAAACTCAAAGTATACCAACATCATACTAAATGGAAAAAAAGTAACTAAAAGCATTTTCTTTAAAATCAGGAACAAGACAAGGGTGTCTACTCTCACCGTTCCTCTTTAACATAGCACTTGAAATCTTAGCCAGAGAAATCAGTCAAGAAAAAACAAAGGATACAAATAGGAAAGAAAGTCAAATTATTCAAGATATTCTTATTTTCAGGTGACATGATCCTTTACACACATGACTCCAAAAACTCCACCAGAAGAAAATTAGTACTAATAAACAAATTTATCAAAGCGTCAGGACAGAAAATTGATACATAAAAATAAGTAACAGTTCTAACTCACTGAGAGAGAAAACAGAAAAACAATGTCACTCACAGTAGCACTGAAAATAATTAAATACCAGGGATTAATCAAAGAAATGAAAGACCTCTACAATGAAAACTATAGTACTCTAAAGAAGAAAGATTGAAAAAGACATTAGAAAATGGAAAGATGTTCCCAATTCCTGAGTAGGCAGAACCAATACTATCAAAAATGGCCATACTACCAAAACTAATATATAGATTTAATACAATTTTAATCAAAATACCAACAGGCTTATTCACAGAACAAGAAAAAAAAATCCAAAAATGTATGTGAAATCCGAAGATACCCAGAATGGCCAAAACAACCCTAAGCAACAAGAGGAAAACAAGAAGAATCACAATTCCCACAATTCTGGATGTCAAGTTATATTACAAAGCAACAGTGATTAGGAAAAACACCACACATGGTACTGACACAAAAACAAATGGTGGATTAATGGAAGAGAATTGAAAATACAGAAGCAAGCCCAGGCACCTTCATCCATACGACATCAACAAAGGGGACAAAAATATACATGAAGAAAAGATCAAACAAATGGTGCTGGGAAAACTGGTTATTCACATGCAGAAGGCTAAGTATAGATCCATGCCTTTCATCCTCTACTAAAATCAAAAAGGATCAAAGACCTGGATATTAAAACAGAAACACTGAGCTTTCTGAAAAATAAATAGGCAATGCTCTTGAAGACACAAGCATAGGTAAGGACTTTCTGAACAGAATGCCAGTCATGCACGAGCTAACATCAAGAATCAACAAATGAGATTAGACCAAATTAAAAAGTTTGTACACAGCAAAAACAAAACAAAACAGAATGAAGAGACATCCAATAGAATAAGGAAAATTTTATCCAGTTACTCTTGGGACAGAGGACCAATATCTAGAATATATAAAGAGAACAACAACAACAAAAAATTAGCCCCCCCCCCCCAAGCAAAAGAGCCAATTAAAAAGTGAGCAATTTAAATGAGTAGACAGTTGTCTAAAGAAGTCCAAATGGCCAATATGTACACAAAATATATTCAGCATCTTTGACCATTAGAGAAATGGAAATCAAAACAATAACTGAAATTCCTCTTTCTTCGTCAGTTCTCCAGGTTAGCTATTAGCAAGACCTCAAAAAAAAATTACTAGTGAGGTTGTGAAGAAGGAACTTTTCTGTATTGGGACTGTAAACTGATATGTCCATTATGGAAAGCAGTAGGGAGATTTCTCAAAAAAATAAACAAAACAAAACTGAAAAGGGATATCCAATTTGACCCAGCTATACCTCTTCTGCATCTCTTTCCAAAAGAGTTAGACATCATATTTCAGGAATACATGCATAGCCATCTTTATGGCAGTGCAACTCATCATAGCTAAATCTTGGAAGTGAGCTGTATATTCATCAACAGATGAATAAAAATATGATAAATACATATAAACATATATATGAGTCCTACTTTCTAAGAAGGATAAATTTCGTTCATTTGTAGAAAAAGAGATGCACTTTGAGAACATCACACTTAGTGAAAGAAAGCAGACATGGATGGTTAAATATTTCATGGATTCTCTTATATGGAAACCCAAACTATAAATAATCAAAACATCAAAATTAAAGGCTAGAAAGCAAGGGGGTAAACTGTGGAAAGAGGAAAGGGATCTGGGGGGAGGGCAAGACAAGAGGGAGGGGAGGGTAAGGAAAAGTAAAGATGTTCAAGTTTTAACAGAGCAAGTTATGTGATTCCACTTTGTCTCTCTTAACATGTCAATTATACCTCCTTTCGGAAAATTTTTAGTGGGTGCACTACTGCTGTAATATATGCTTATAACTAATCTGTGTTTAATTCCAAATAACACTAGCGTTCTATGGAGAATGCAAATGTGTTCTATTCCCAGTTCTTCCTTCCTGGTCCTTTTAATAGTGTCATCATTCACTCGCCTTTCCTTAAGCTGTAATCATTAACTATATTATCATTAGAATTTTTTGTTATTAGAATTTGAACAAACTACTGTCTCATCAATGGAAATAGAAATGAAAGATTTCATTTTACCTTTTCCCTCTGGAGTGTTCATCCTTTATATCGCATCTTCATGAATCTTCTCCTGTTAAAGGACAGTCTTTGCTTAAGGCAGGATTCTGGGTTGGTGAACTCTTTTGCTTTCTATGTTTTCAATATTTCCCTCTACCTCTTTTCTTACCCACATGATTCCTGAGTTGAAATACAACCTACTAGTTAACCCTGTTCTTCTGGTGGACAAAGTATGCTTTTTCCCCCTTCTCCCAGATTCTCTCTAAATTCCATCTTTGATTTTCTGTGGTTATTATGATATCCTTAGGTGTCTTTTTTGGTATTCAGCCTTTGGTATTTGTTCTCTGAGTTGTCTGCAGCTGTGATTATCTGTCATAGACTTTGAATTTTTTTAGCCATTGTACATATTTCCTTTTGCATCATACTGATACTTCCATCACCTGCATGCTACAGTTTTGTAATTACCCCTCAGTTCTTGGTATTTTGTTTCACCTTTTCCTTTCTTTCTTCCATCTTTTTTTCTCTTTGCCTACCTATTGATAGATTTTTTTTGAGTCAAAGTCTTGCTCTGTGGTCCAGGTAGGTCCTGAACTCACTTTGCAGCCCAGGCTGGCCTTGAACTCACAGCAATCCTCCCCACTCAGCCTCCAGTGCTAGACTTACAGGCATGTACCACCACATTTTGCTAATTTTTTATGTAGTGCTGGGGAATCGAACCCAGACCCTCATGCTTCATAGGCAAGCACTTTAGCCACTGGGTTATGCTACCAGCTCTATCCAAGCTCACCTTTCCCCTTATTATGTGTTGTCTTCCATCAAGGGCACCCTTCATTTCTGTTATGATATTTTTTATTTCAAAAACATTTTTTGATGCTTTCTTAGAGTTTTTCTGTCTCCTTATATGATGTATCTGTTTCTGCACATTGTCCTTTTCTCTGTTAAAGCAATTTGTGTCTTAGTCATCATTGTTTAAAAATTTCAGTCACAGTTCCAAAATTCCTGCCATTCCTGGATCTGGTTGAGGTCTTTGCTTTCTCTCTTTGAAATTTTAACTATTGTTGTTTTAGAGGTTATTTTTTTTTAAAGTTTACTATGCTTTGTAATTTTTTTAATTTAAAGTTAAACATGGTGTATTATATAAAGGAACCTGAGGTGGGTGTTTAGTATGAGGTTTTATGTGTACTTGGCTAAGAGTTAGACTGTGTCCTCTATTTGCCGTAGCTGAGATTTAAGAAACATTATGGATTCTCCACTTAGTCCATCTTTTTTTCTTGTGGAGATGTGAGACAACCTTTAAACTCTTTCTACATCAGAATAGAAACTAGGCATTTCTTCATATGGTTTTTCTAAAATTTGTAGTGGCTAGTTTAGATTTTTTAATTTTCTGAAGTGATATTCTGCTATAGACCTCATCTTAGTAGAGGTCACTCATCACCGTGTTGATAACATCTTTCCATATTGTTCATGAACATCTAACTCATGACTTCTTAACTGCTTTATATTATTCCACAGTGTGTATCAACATTTTTTCTACATACGGCCTAATGTAGACACCTGATTGGCTCCTAGTTTATTTAACATCCACAAACATGTTTCCTTACAAACCTAGAAAGGACTTTGGTGGTTCACCAAAACTTATTACTGTCAAAAAATGTGACCACATAGCATGACATTGCTCTCTCAAAAGCCACTCAGCCGGGCATGAAGGCTCATCTGTCCTTACTGCCTGGCAGTACTTGGTATCATCTCACTGGCTAATTGCCGTCTATCTGATGCAGGACAGTTCTCTTTACTATTTTTACGCTCCCTTCTCTAATTACTATTGGACTTGGGTAGCTCTTCATGTGACTCTTCACCTTTCTTATTTCTTTTTTCTGTTAATTTCTTATTTATGACATGTGCCCACTTTTCTGTTAGAGCTCCTAAGAATTCCTTATTGACTTTTTGGACCTTCTCCTACAGTCTATGTTCTATAAATTTTTGTAAATCTTTACATGTATTCTCCCCCAATTTAACTTGTTACTTTTGTGTACACTATCATTTATTGAATGAAACAATTAATTTTGATAGTCAAGTCAGTCAGTGCTCCTCCTTAGGATGTGTGCTTTCTCATTCTAGGTCACAAAACTATTTTGCTAAAGTTATGACTTCTATTAACTTTTGAATTTTACCTTTCCCATGTACTTGGTCCATCTGCACCGTAGCTCGTAAACAAAGCTGCAGATCAGGCAAGCTTTCCTGAGGAAACATCTCAGCAGTAACCTGAATGTAGAGCAAGCCCAATTAAAACCAAGACAGCAGCACTCCATTGCAGTGACAAGGAAGGGAAAGAAAATTCATGGTGTTTGAGTACAAAGAAGTTCCGCATGGCTGGAGATAGAAAGTCCAGCAGGAGCCATGCCTAGTGGCACAAGCCTGTAAACGTCCCACTCTTGGAGGAAGATTGCAAGTTCAAGCCCAGACTCGGCATAGCAACTTAGTGAGACCTTGTCTCACAAACAAAAATAAAAACGGGCTAGGGATATAGCTGGACTCAATGCACAGTTTCACCAAAAAATAAAATAAATAAAAATAAATGCATAAATATAGACTAGTAGGAAGAGAAAGGAGATGAACCTGAAGACAGAAGCAAAGGAAAGATAATAGAAGATACTGTAAGTCAAGGGCAGTGTCAGCCATATAAAGATCTAGTTGAGCAGACATGAAACTCTATTCCACAGAAGTTCAGAAAAGCCAAAGCCTTCTCAGAATCTCAGCCAACTTCTAGTAGATATCTATTACTGACTGTGGTCCTACTTGACTACGTTAAAAGGTAATTGCTGTGAAAAATGAGTAATGGGCCTACCTCTGTGCAATGTTGACCAAGACACAGAAACAGGCCTTTCCTTTTTTATGTACACATACAATATCACACATCCAAGAAGTTTGCTTAAGTAGCAGTTTTACAGTGTACTAGAAGGTTCTACTGTTACAAGGTATACATTAAAGTGAACACTTAGAATTCTGATTCTCTAAACTCTTCAGCCACTTCACCATCAGGACTTTCACCAACTTCACAATTAATACCTCTGTTGTTTTGGTTGACAATTATTTTGTACCTTGGCTAGTAGCATCCTGGGCCATCTCATTATCTCTAAGCCTATCTCTAGTAGTTTGAGGCATTGTTCTTCACAAAGTCCACTTTCTCCCTGATTAAAAAAAAAGTTCTAGTTTCAGTTTTTAGAATAAGAAATGTTCTTTTCTGGCAGGGAGCTTAGAAATTTGCATTTTGCCTAAGGGCAACAGGAGGGCACTGGAGGACTTTTAATAGAAATGTTCCTTCATTTAAGATGTATGTGAAGGACAGATCTCTGTGATGACAGTGTGTAGAAGGGGTTGGAGGGGAGGCTGCATTTCCCCAGGAGAGAGTGGTAGGAGTTTAGATGAGAAGCAATGGAAATCTGAGTGAGGATGGTGGTAATAGAGTGGCAGCAGGACAGGACACCCAGATGGCTCCCAGACAGATTCAGTACCTAGGAGCAACAGGATCTGGCCAGATGACTGAACATAAAGGATACTTCAGTTTCTGAGTTGAAAACCCCAGTGTGAATTTCTGTGCTTTTGTTCAGATAGCAGATACCAGAGAAGGAAAAGACACAAGGGAAGATCCTAAGTCCAGTTTTGGTCACATGGAATTTAAAGTGTACCTTAAATTCTCTGCATAGATTTCAAGCCAGCAAATAGGTGTGTGGTTTGGAACTCAGGAGAAATTCCAGGGCAGAAGATGCAGATTTAGTTAGAGGTCTCCAGCCTGTAGACTGAAGTAGATGAACCTGCTCAGAGAAGGAGTTCAAGATAATAAGATAAGTTCGAAGACTTATCTAGAGGGCTAGAGTTTGAAGATGTCCGATGGTTAAGAGGCAAGCCAAGGAGAGGACACAGGAAAGGAGAGAAAGGTACAGTATCACACGGGCCAAGTGGGAGAATATTTCAGAAAGAAAGGAATGCCTGAAGTGTACCTTTACAGATGAGAAAACTGGGATTAGGAAGCTTAGCTTCCTTAATGTACACACACAAGCAGGGATTCAAACCCAGATCTCTGTTCATAATCACTCCATCTTTGTGGGCTTCATTTTCCACCTTTACAATACATGAAGGAAGTAGCACAAAGATAGACTAGATTGGATAACTCCCACGATTCCCTTCAGCTTGAAAGCTGTATATATGGGAGTCGGAGAGTACACGATAAAATATCTGGGTGATCTTTGGTGCACTCCTCAGTCCTTTGTCTCTTTAGTCCTGATAGCAGTAACAGCCCTGAACTAAACATTCGCTGAATTGGACCCAGGCACGCATGATCATTGCCAAAGCAAATTCATAGGATGCCATTAAATGTCCATTAATGCAGAAAGCATTAGAAGCACAGCTGAAATCTATTAGCAAATCATCATTAGTTGCCCAACATCCACCCTGACAAATGCAGTTTTTATTTTTCTAAATTTTTTTTCCAGTGATTTGTTCTTGGCCTGGCCCCACAGAGAAAGCAAGCCAGCTCCAGCTGTATCTATTAGCACTACTACGATATGAAAACATGACAACTGGCTTAAAACTGAAATTACTCAGTATGTGTGGCTGTAGGGTGTTTTTGCATGCCTATGATTTGAACAGTAAAAACATCAGGGATTAAACCTTCCTCCCTCCAGATTCAGAAAAGAATGTTTGAGTTTAGTTTTATTGAAAAAGATAAGCTCCAACCAGCCTGTTTATGTTCAGAGAACTTCTTTCTTGCTGGAACACCCAGGGCAAGAGCCAGGGAGATATGGACGGTCACTACCTGGTAAGGGGTCCACAGTGACGGAAGGAAGATCTCTTTTTAACTGTGCCCCTTTTCAATGACTCCCGCACTCCCTTGACTCTATGCCCAGATCAGAACCCATAAACTGGGGAGACAGGTCCGGTTCTGTTGGTCCATTTGTTATTCCATAGACTAATTTTTCTCAACGTTCTATGTAAAGGGTTTATCATTTGGTTTTAAATCAAATGCCCTGATGTCAAATTCCATGTCAAGACAGTATGATGTTCCCTCATAAAAAAATTAAATATAGAATTATCATCTATTTGACCAAGGAATTTCACTTCTGAGTTTATACCCCAAAGAACTGAAAGCAAGGATTTAAGAAATATTTGAACACTAATGTCCATAGCAGCATTAATATTAAAATACTTTATTCTGAAGATGGAACCACCACCACCCCTTGTGTATCACAGCGGCAGAATGCTGCCTCTGGGCGGTCTGCATCTCTGAGCTCTGACAGCCAAAGGATTACTTTGTTTTTCATCTCCTCTTTGGGTTTCAGTTTACTAATATTTTCATTAAACATTTAATTACTTTGCCACTAAGTTATTCTTTCTCTAGTCCGTGCCCAATTTGGAGCTAAACAAGTGGAAAGATTTAATATAATTCTCATCTTTGAGTATCTAGTGTTGGAAGGAATCTCTAATTACCTGCATGTAGGCGGAACTTTAGGAAGTCTACTAAAGAGAAAGCAATTCCTCATGTGCTCTTTGGTAAGGCGGAAGGCAGAAAAACAGCTTCTGTCAGAGGAGGTCTCCAGTGAATTAAGGTTAAAAGGATTTGCCCTTGCAGGACCCCAGGTCTCTAATTGGGACCTTCAATTCCTGTAATCCAGAAGGATTGGGACCAGACACATCTAGATTATTGCCAAAGCTCACAGGTGACTCATAGGAAAAAAACAATTAGTTCCCCAAAACCCTTCAGACAGAAAAGAGGCATTTAATGAAACTTGATGCAGGCCCAGCTTGAACAAGGTGCTTAGTGGCTATTCAGCCATTAAGCAGAGGAGAGGAAAGTCATCTATTTCCCTCTACAGTTTTAATCTCACTAAATATTTAAGAATTCTCTTTCCAGAGCCCATTAATTTGCGACTTTAAACGAAAGATAAGAGTACTTAGACCCAAATTTAGGAAAAATGATTTTAACTTCACAATCTTTAGAGTAATCAAACCAAAACAAATCATACTTGATTCTTTTAACACATAGAGCTGGTGTGAAGAACCTAAAATCTTACCAGCCCATTAAACTGCAAGAGCAATTCACGTAGGAAAGATTGGGGTGTAAAGAAGATTCTAGGAACTAGGTTACAAACTTAGAGAGGTTTGGAGCCTGGACTGCACATTGGAATCACTTAAGAACTCCTTAAAACTACCAGGGCCTGAAATCCACCTCTCAAAAATGTGATGTAATTGGTCTGGGTGTTGAGAGTCTCGAAAACTCTCCAGGTGATTCTAAAGTGCCCTAAAGTGAACTAAAGATGAGAACTCTTAAAACACACACACACACACACACACACACACACACACACACAGACACACACACAGAAAGACTCAGGACCAGCTATATAATTTTCAAGGCCAAACACAAAATGAAAATATGAGCCTCTTGTTTAAAAAATTATTGAGAATTCAAAACAATAATAGAAAAAAATTAGACTATGCATGGGATTTCTCTGAACCCTGAGTCCTATATGATTGCACAGGTCACACACCTGTGAAACCAGTCCTGCCTCCCCCACCCCCTTTCTTCACTCAGCCAATCTATTTTACTTTATTTTTAGGAAGCGTCATCTCCCAGCGTGGTGCTCTCCGTGTCTCTGTGATTCCCCAAGTCACTTCACTGGCCTCGAAAGCTCCCACACTGTGTCAAAACCAACAAAGGATGGATGGAGAGACAATGTGCAGACACTTGGAACTCTGACTTCACACCCTTCTCCACAATAGAAATATTGTGAAAATCTATGAAATATTACCTATGAAATCTGTGAAATGTTAGAAGTCTCAGGCTTCTGCATCCAGAAAATAAGGCAGGACAAAATAAAAGCCCTTAGTCTGTGCTACCCTGGGAGATTGAAGCAAGAGATCACAAGTTGGAGCCCAGCCTGGGAAATTTAGCGAGACTTTGTCTCAGCACAAAAAATATAAGGACTGCGGAAGTAGCACAGTGCAGGGTCCCTGGGTTCAATCCCCAGGAGTACAAAGCAGAAAACAAAACGCCCTGGTTCTGGGATAGGTAGTACTATTTCAATATGCACTAATTCTCACATCCCTGCCTTAGGCATTTGGCAATTGTTACAGTGCAAATTTTATTAGACAACAGTTACAAAGACTCCAACGTCCAAGCCTCCAATTTATTTAATATATTATTCTTATCTATTTAGCTATCAGGAACTGTAAAACTTTATACAACTTCAGGGAAAGCCTCATAACCAAAATAATGAAGACACTCCCCCTAATGGCAAACTTTGTTAAACACCCCAGTCTTTAGGTGAAACCAGAGGATCTCTTCCAGGGCTTCCTTCCACATTATAAATGCTAAGAGAGCCCCCTAGTGGTCAAAGTGAAACTCTCATGTCAACACTTTTTTATATTTATTTTTTAAATGGAGTTGTGAGGATTTTTCAAAGACTAAATTATAGAAGAAGCATCGCTTCCGTGCCTTACCTTTCCTCATCCTATTCATTGGGCTATCATCACTGCTACTGGAACCACCCGGGAAAAGATTTGAAGGAATCAGAAGCTGTGTGTTTTAACAAGCCTGCCAGAAGACTCTGGTAGTTTGATTACAACATCAACTGTTGTGATGATGTGAGATTTCACTTGGGAGGTGCCCAATCTCAAAAATGCATGAATCACTCGTGTTCATGGCAGGAGCAGACAGATTTCCAGGCCCCACCCTGGGATATTTTAAATCAATCACTACACAGTTAGATCTAGTAACCTGTGATGAGCAGACACCTCAGGCGACTCTGACACAGGTGTACAAAGCTCACGCTTCCCAATTATCTGAGGCAGGGGGTGGGAGATGCCAGAGTGTGGGCCACATTTTGGGGGGTGTTAGATGTAGCGGGAAGGTGCAAACTGGGAAGCATTTAGGACAGCGCTGGGTCCCGGATCCTTCAAAGAGGACTGCAGAAAGGGGAGGTGATGCTGGCCAAATTTTTTTGTTTTAAATATTTGCCTAGGATTGGTTTGGCCTAATTAGCACAAATTCTACTTTCTTCTCATCTAACATGGCTCCTTTCCCAAAACCAAAAGAAATCAGGCTGAAGTTATTATAGAAGTTGCTATATTTGGTTGAACTTACGTTGTCTAGCCAGTGAAACTAACCATCATATATGATCCTGCTTTACAGGAATGTGTTATGATTTCCAAAGATTTAAAAAATTTTTGGCATAACCCATTTATAAGTTGAGCATTGGCGGCAGCATTGGCTGATTCGCTTAATTTTTAGCATTGACTGATTTACGTAATTTTTAAAATAATTTTGTCTTGAATCTACAGGTATCCCAAAGAGTGACTAGAAAAGAGTTACGGAAGGTTGGTGCTAAATTAATGTTTAATTTGATTTGAACTCTAGAAAATGTAATAACTCATTTACATAGCTCATAGTCTTTTTGTTGCTTGCTGGATACTATAATATACATAAAAACAACTGCATACCTTACTAAAGTATACATATCTTCATGCTAATGTTGTACATATCATCCATGCAGATGTATAATCATCTCATTACATCGTATAATGTGTATATGTAATCAACTTAGAAACATACGTTATGGTGAGATGCTACAGGGCCAGCATGCTCAGTTTTGACCTTGGCAACGAAGAGATTAGAAGGAAGTAAACATTGAATCCCGTTATTCATACCACTATTCAGAACAGTATTTTGAAAAGAATATCTGTTATAATTTTTGCAGACTTTTGAACATATAGACCCTTTCCCCCAGAATATCCCAAAAATTGAATGCGACCAACTGCTAGATTGTGAACAGTAAGTGTGACCTGTGGATAACGTATGAGAATGGGTCGAAGGAAAGCCACTCCCTCATGCGCCCTCCAAAAAAAAAGAAAAGAAAAGAAAAAAAAAATCTCAAAGCAAACTAATTTCCAAAGAGGGAAGAAGTCCTATTCTTTTAAAACAGCAACCCAACCTTGCCCAAAATACTTCTTCTATGTATCCCTTACGGAACTTTGGGGTTTTTGTTTTGTTTTTAAACCTCCTGCTGTTCACCTGCTTTCTGCCACCCTGCCGTTAACTGGTCTGGGCTTCCCCTGTCTAGGAAGAAGCCGGTGCGGCACACCGGTAGGAAAGCCCGTATTCCTGGTTTACCTGGCCAGCCCCGCCCGCTGCCTGGGAGTACCTGCCAGGCCTCTGCTCCCGGCCCACATCCGCCTATCGCCCCGCTTTGGAAACAACCGCAACTTTATGGCTCAGACCCCTGCGCCTGCCCAGCTTCAGTTCTGCTCTGAGTGTTAAGGGTTCCCGGGTGAATATTTTAACATGGAATCTACATTTTTTTCCCTTGGTCTTTTGGAACATCCATAAACACCTAATAACTTTTCTTACCAGAAATACTGCAGCAATTGGGGGTGGGGGGTGGGGAGAGAAAAAAAGAAAAACAACTACCTCGAATGCAACTCGGTGCTGGAGGAGGCCTCCCCCTCTGGCTCCACTTTACGCTTCCCAAAATCCCTTTAACAGTGAGACCCTTCCAAAGTCGGTAGGCCCAGCCAGAACCACACACAAAACAAAAACCCAGGGCCCTCAGGTAATAAATACCGTATTTCTCAAGCACACGACCACGGAAGCCTCGGTCACTTTCAGTAAAAGCAAAAGCGCCCGGGTGAGATGGGAGAGGACCGCGCCGCGGGGAGAAAATGGACCTTCCACTCCGAAGGAAACGCACCTCGGAGTTAGTAGCTCGAGGGGAGGAAGGGCCAGGAATCCGGCTCTCCGGCAGGCGCCCGCAGGGCACAGGAGGCCGGGCCGCCTCCGAGCCTGTGGAGCAGCAGCACCACCTCGTGTGCAAACGCTCGCTCGGTTTCCTGCAGGACCAACTTGCGGCCCTCCCCTCTCTGCGCTCTCAAATCTGAATCTCGGAGTTTTCACCAGGTTTTTGGAAGAGAAGGGGCCAAAAAAAAAAAAAAACCCCAAAGAAAAAAACCACAACTGTCCCCAGTATCTGTCAGGAAGGAAACACTGGGAACGCTCGGCTTCCGTTGCCCAGAAAGAAGCCGAGGGCGTGCCCTAACGCTCACTACCTGGTAGCCCCGCCCTTGACTGTGCGCCACTCCCCATCACCCACCGGCTGAGCGCCCCAGGGGAGAGCCTGTCCTCCACCTCTGTGTCTGCAGCGTCCTAGCCTTTCGGCGCAGAATTCAGCACACGGCAGACACTTAACAAAGGGCTTATAAGTGGAAGGACGCAGTCGAATTTCCAGCTGGAAAAATGAGACCTATCATCCATTCCAAACACCCCCACCCTCTAGCTCTCTGAAGGTTAAAGGTCAAGACTCAACTTAAGAATCTGACCGAAGTCAAGAAACTAAACCAACTTCTAAGTACTTTGTACGTTGACGTGACTGAAAATTTCAATTGAAAAACTAAGTGTTTCCCAATGGACTTACGTCAGTGAGCGTTTCCTATCTAGGCAATCCAAGCCCTGACCCTTGAATTAGTTGACCAGAATTATCCAACAAATGCTCATAAATCTAAATTATGTCTCGCCTATCAGTATACATTGGGAGACGATCTTACAGTGACAGAACAATCTGGGAGCATTCATAACTACTCCGCTTCTTTCTAGAAGTCCTATGTAACTTTCAGAAAGTAAATAAAACTGATTTATTAAAAGCTGCCCAGTGTAGAATTTTGCCTGAGACAATGAAGAAATAACAGCCAATTCACGCATACCCTTCGTCTGTCAAGAATCACAGCACTGAATTCAGTGAGCCAAAAATCCTTTAACAAAATTACACAGGCCTCGGCTTCCAAGAACAGTCTCTCCATCCCAAACGCTTCCAAATTCCAAGGCCAGAGAACAGTATGACTAATTCTAACTAAAATAAAAACCAGCTGCCTGAAGCACTATAATAAGTATACATAAAAATTTAAGAACAATGCTCTGGGACTTAAATAGGGATTAAAAAACAAAAACGAGGTACAGAACAGAATAGGAATAAGGAGAGGTGAATTTAAGAATGACACCAGCCTGCTTCTCCTGAAGTTCTGCTCTAACGAGGGATATGCTGATCTACTCCTCTGTAACAGAAAACCCTAAACACTGAAAAGAGCTCCCAATGGGATTCTATGATTAAAAAAAAATCATGGATGTAGCATAAACTAGTTACTGAAACAACTGCACCAAAATCATGGAAGCAAAGGTTTATATATTACACCATGGATATAAAAATCAACTTTTATTTGTTTAACACATTTAGTCCACAAAGTATCTGAGATTTACATAGTGGCCACCTGTGCCAGGTAAATCTTCGAGAACACGTGACTTTTTGGAATTTCAGGAGTAGGACAATGACAATGCAACATTAAGATGTGGAGAGCAGCCGTGAGCTACGCTCAGTGTGGCACAGGCCTACATACAACCCTAGCACTCAGGGAGGCTGAGACAGGAGGACTGCAAGTTCTATCCTAGCCTGGGCGACTTAGAAACTTAGCAAGACCCTGTCTCCAAATCAAAAATAACAATGGGCTACCGATGCAGCTCAGTATGAAGGCCCTGAGCTCAACTTCCAGTAACAAAACAAACAGCTTCTCTGTCTGAATGCTTAATTCTTTTGTAATTGAGCATTTATACAATTCAAATTAAAATAGCCATTCGTGATGAGATATCAGTTTGAAGAAAAGCTGTGCTAAGATACCTGGTAATACCAGTAATGTCAACCTAAAGTAAATACTCAGAGCTCCACTGCCAGCTGTGGGGAAACTCGGTGCCTGTTTTCTTTGAATATTTGCAAATTGAGGGCACGTGAGCAATGCCAAGGTGCTATGTGGACATTTGGATTTGTTATTTTTCACAGCAGCTCTGGGAAGTAAATTGATATAACTAGCCCCTTCCCTTTCCCAGATAACGAAACCAAGACAGAGAATCCGGGAAATGTTACCAGGATCACACTAGTCAAGACTGAGATTAGCATTGGAGGCTGAGTTTCAGGCAAGTTAAGGGACTCTCAAACACAAAATGTAAGGCAATCATCCCTACCTACAAGAATTAGGATCAAATTATCAGGAAAAATGTGCTTCTTAACCCTGTGAGCCAGAGAGTGCTATTCATTTATAAAGTACCTCGCTCCCATGTGTCTCTGCAGCTTTTATATGCGGGCCTAGGGGTTTAGCAGCACTAGTAAAGGTGATGGAATACATGGGCACTTAGTTACTTTCATCACGATTAGATGCAACTAACCGTCCAAATGAAGCAGGCTACCTGAAAGTTGAAGGATTTACGTGACTCCCAATTACACCAGTTGAAGAGAAAGGTAATTTCCGTAGCACTCAGTTTTCAGAAACGAGGCTACTTCATAGTCCCTACGTGCATAACCAGCCGAACTGTGGGAGTCCTAGGATCATCGAGAGCTTGCTGTGGATGAAGTCCTGATTTGAGCTGCTCCTTAGATCCATATTATCACCTCATTTAATCTTCATTATAGATTTTTTTTAAAGTGAAACTTAGATTAATTTGCCCAAGTCACGCTGCTGGGAAGTATTAACATCTGGACTAGAAACCAAGTCACGAGATCCCAGCAGCCATGCTTCTAGGGCAATGGAACCTGGCGGCACCTCTGTGTGTCTTGGTGAGCTGCAAGAAAAAGTGCAGCCCAGGTCCCCACCAAATCCAAAGAAACAGTTTCTGGGAATAAAGTCATAGCACTGATTACTGGTTTTAAGTTCTGCGCAGTACTCTCAGTGAAGAGCTAGGCTTGAAACCAACTCTGGGATGGATCTGCTTTTTTTAAAATACCAGTCCAGTGGGCTGGAGGAATAGCACAGTGGTCAGAGCGCTTTGATTCCCAAGCACCACATAAACACAGGTGTGGTAGCACATGCCTATAATCCCAGCACTTGGGAGGCTGAGTCAGGAGGATTGCTGTGAGTTCGAAGCCAGCCTAGGCTACACAGTGAGTTCAGGACCAGTCTGGACTGCATAGTGAGACCCTGTCTCAAAAAAAAAAAAAATCATTCTAGGTGATGCTAATCCAGAGTCCACAATCACACATCACAATCACACAGGGCAGCAGTTCTCTGGCTCTTGTGTGCGTCAGGACAGCCTGAAGGTCTGTGATGCCAAAGAGTCTACATTTCTATCAAGCTGTCAAGTGACACTATTAACACCAATGCAGAAAAACCATACCTTAAAAACTATTTTGATTTTTTTAATCATAGAAGAAAAAACATAGGTTGATAAATAATGTTAGGGTCAGAAAGCAGATCTAATGTAAAACCAACAGATCTGGTCAGCCACAATAATTTGAAAAGGAAAGTTTAGGCAACTGCATACCTGGGTCATGAGTCCAGGAACTCCCTACCCCCCAGGCAGGGAGCCACATACTTTATACATGGCTTAGGGGTTTAGCAGTTTGAACAGAGGTGACTGAATATGTGGGACTAGGCCTTTGGCTATATGGATAAGGATGATTGGACAAAGAGAGGGCGGGTTCACATGGTCATAGTTGAGTTTCTTTGTTTTCTTAAAACCATGAGGTTTGGGAAAAGAGTTATGTGAGTTGAGCTGGGTTATTGTTTCTCAGAAACCACAGGGTGTGGGGGAGGGTTATGTGGCTAAGTGTTAGTCAGCATTGATTTTGGTCAGACAGGGGTGAGCTGAACAACATACCCCTAAGTTAGGTTTAACTTCTCCCCTGCGGGGGTTGCTGCATTCGTTCCTCATATTCCCCAACCCTTAAGGATAAGAGAAAAGGTGTGTCACTATTCTAAAAAAAACAAAAAACCTCTTCCTGTTGAGAATGGTCACAGTCTAGATAGATCCTGCTGAAGGTCAGGGTTGAAGATGATAGGTAAGCATAGATCCTGGATTAGTATCATTTGAGTGCCCAGTGAGTCAGTTGCCATACAGATGTGGTTTTGTACAAACTGGCACAAAAGCTGTATGGGACTAGGGACTACCATCAAAATACAGAGCTGGGTGAGCAGGTGGCTCATTATCAGGAGTATCTTCCCCAGGGTAAGGAGAGCCAGCCAGAACCAGCACTCTTGTGTCTTTGATGAACTTGATAGGCTCACTCTGCTAGCCTTTTTGCTGCATTGCAGACCAGCCCTGAGCAATTATTGTAGAAGCAGCATTCCTCATCCAGGAAAAGGCAGATTCCTCTCTTTTTCAGCTGTTAGAAGGTCAAGGTTGTGTCAGTTTTATAAAGTGATGGCTGCCAATGAGTCCAGGTAATCTTGGACTTCTAGAAGGCTCTGGGATATCTCATCAAATCTTTCCTGCAAATTCTGAGACTATGATAGGCTGTAATGGGGAAGCTAGATCCCAGATGAATGGGAAAAGCCAAGTTCTCACATTCCTGAACCTAGTAACAAGGGAGTGAAGCCATTGATGTCTTGCTGGAGTGTTGTTTAGTTTTAGGTTTTGTCTTTTTGGATGACTTGCTAATATCTGATGTTCAGAGTATAAGGATTACCCATTGGACATCCTGGATTGTTGCTTGAATGAAACACATTAGAATGTAGTCCTTCAGAGGAGTGTGACTCATATGAAACTTGAGTGTGAAGTCATTGAATAACTTATGAAGGGGGTAAAAGCCCAACAAATTTGTCAGAAAGGTCTTACTATCTTTTTCTGGCCATCAATGGACGTGAATTTTTGAAACCTGGAAGACACAAACTTGACAAGACAATTGAGTGGTACCTTAGTTACTTTTTCATTGATGGGCCACAACAGCCAATATCTGCTACCAAAGGGAGGAAAGGTTTATTTTCACTCACAGTTTCGGAAGGTCTCAGTACATCTGTGGGCAACCTGCAATGGTAGAAGCACATGGTGAAGGCCTAACTGGACAGAAGCTGTTCATGGTATGGCAAACAGGAAGTGGAGTGAATGAGGAAGGGTGGTGCTACTGTATGGCCTTCTAGGTCAAGTCTCAGTGTTCTGCCTCTTCTGGGAAGAGTCCCAGTATTTTGCTCTTTCCACCTCTTACCGATACATGGAATCCACAGATATTCCATAACATCCTACATGAGGCTTTTGGGGGATAATCCAGATCCAAACCACAACAAGTGGCAAGAACAGTACAATATAATGGCAACCAGTGGGCTCTGTTTACTTAGACTATGGCTGTTATTTTTACCTGAGAATATTTTAAGATCTGAAATTTTATTGGCAGTTCTGCTAGACTACATTTACATTGACTCAGGACAAGCATGACTTTGGCAGAGACCTTTGTGACTTATTACAACCACTTGGCTCTATTCATCTTTTGTTAAAGTTGACATGATTGACTCCATTTCTATTTTAACAGCTCTCATATTTTTATTGTATCCCCTCTTTCTGGATGAGAATTTTTTTAAAGGCATAACATCAATCAGTGTTTTATTATGGCTGTTGCCAAAATGCTGTTTCAGCTGGTCTTATGATGTTTCACCTTGGAGGGGAACTTTTGGTGATTTGGAATCGCTCACTGCCTTAGCCTGTGTAGCCACATTTAAGCAACAAAGAAATTTAAAAGGAAGTAGCTCTTAGGTTCAGTTTACCTGAAGTCGACTGATAAGCTTAATTTTATTTGTCCTGTAGTTGATAATTAACATCCAAACACACTGTATCAGATCTCTTTGTTAGAAGTTGTATTTCTGGGACTTAAGGAATAGCAGAGTGGTTAAAGCACTTGCCTTACAAGCACAAGGTTTGATTCCCCAGCACCACATAAAGCCAGGTGTAGTAGCTTATGCATATAATCCCAGCACTCAGGAGGCTGAAACAGGGAGATTACTGTGATTTTAAGGTCAGCCTGGGCTCCATAGTGAATTCAGGACCAGCCTGAGCTACAGAGCAAGACACTGTCTCAAAAAAAATAAAAAAAGAAAAGAGAAATTGTACGTCTACGGAATTGTAAAAGATACAGTCACAAATTTTAATATAAAATAAATCCAACCAAAGCAAAACAAATTTATTTCATATAACTGTTTAGAATCAAGAAATAAATTTATGTTATCTTAATTTTACCAAAAGAATTACAGATAGAACCAATTTGCTTATAGTACTTGTTGGAGGCTTTATAAATCTGATTGTATATGTTCTCAAGAAGAGTCAGAACTATGGATGACCAAAGTCTTGGACAAAAATGTAAACTTAAACCACAGAATTAAAAAAAAAATTACCAATTAGGATGTTTTCTGGGGAGCCTTTGTTAACTGCTCATATGCTGTCAGGAAGGCTTGTTTTCTTGTTTGGCATCCTGGGGCAGAAGACAACCTTTGCTTTGTTATGTGTCAGGAACTATAGCAGGCTGTCTAATGTGAGAGACATTTTTTTTGTCTGATATTTAGTCTTTTAGTTTAATTTACTCTTCATGCCAACTTTGGTTTAGACTCCAGCTGGAGCTCAGTCTGGTGGTCTAGAATAATTCCAACAGACAATGTTTCTCTTAATCTTGGGGGTCTAGGATCCTGAGAAAAACAGGAGAAGCCAACAATTGTGAAGAAAACTGAAGCAAATTGTTTAAGCAACTGCCTAAGTCACAGAAGGGGCTTTGTCCATTAAGTCTCCCATATTCAAGGCCAATTATTATTAATACACATTAATAAGCAGAAAAACAAGACACATATGACAATGACATTAAATCAAAGTATACAGTTAGATGTATTGGCCAAGATATATTATAATAATCTTTGTCTTTCAGTTTAAATAGAATAGTCAGAGTTTTTCCTAGGGGGTACCATAGTGCTCTTATTTTATATGAATTGTAACAGATATCTCTTATAGTATTTTTGTGACTTTAATGCTGTAGGCTGCATCAGTAAGAGAGAGAAGGAAGAAAAAGCATCAGGATATCAAAGACAGATTGAAAGAGTGTCCCCTAATGGAGAGGGACCTGATGGTGGTCAAGGATTTGGATGCTCTTTAACCATCTAGAGGGAGATAATCTGGCCCTGTAACAGAGTGGATGGGTGGAAAACAGCCAGAATGGTTGGAAGCACAACTTTAGATAGTTGTGGGAAGGGGATCACTCAGTCGGATCAAACTTTTGAAAGGAATTGGGAATCTGAATTTTGATCAGGGACTCAGACATGTGGTAAAGAGGGGATCTTGAGGTCTTAGGAGTCTTGGTATTGGAGTAGGCCAAGAAGATATGAAAAGCAGTGGGGAAATCAGAGTGTAAATGAAGCTAAGCTAAGAGTGAAGGGTTAAAAAAAAAAAAAAGGCTAATCATAGGGAACCTCTGCTTACTTTCCAGATCAGTGGAAAAAGTTATTGTGGCCCAAGCCCAGTGACGAAAGATATATTGGCCAGAAGGCACTTCATGGAGCTTTGGAGGCCTGGGAAAGAACAGAGAGGTTCCCCCTTGTCTTGGCTTCCTAAGGGGGTGCCTCAAGAAAAGAAATGCCTAATCCTCAAGAAAAGGTATTTCTACCTCTAAAGGAGACAAAAAACCTGAGGGAAGGCAGAAGGCTTTATCCTGCAGTTTTGCTTCTTCTTGAGGTCCAGGAACCAGAAGTTAGGCCTACTGGTAGGACTTTCCATCTGACTAGACAGATGGCCCCATGACAGTAGCAAGACTGCTCACCCAATCCAGCAGATGAAAAGAAGTTTCTAGGGCCTACAGGCAAAATGCCAATGACAAGGCAAAAGAGGTCAGGAGTTGGGACAGGCCCCAGAGGGAGAAAAAAATGGGTCTGTGAGGCACTTACTCCCAGGTTTTGGCACCAAAATGTTATGTCAAAAAGGAGACCAATGATGAAATCCAGAGATCTGACTAGCCATGATAATGTGAAAGGGAAAGTTTATAGCCTCCAAGGACCATAGACCTGAGTCATGAATCCAGGAGCCAGCCTTCCAGGCAGGGACACATGCTGTTATAAAGAGGGTTGAGGGTTTAGCAGCATGGGTGAAGGTGATTGGACAAAGAGAGGTAGAGTGGGAATCACTTGGTCATTGTTTTTTAGAAACCATGGAGTTTGGAGGAAGGATTCCCTGATTGAGTTGGATTAGTTTCTCAGAAACCATGAGGTTTAGGGGAAAGGGTTACAAGGCTAAGTGTTGGTCAGTGTTGATTTTGGCAGACAGGAGTTAGGCGAGCAACACTCCCCTAAGTAAGGTTTAACGTGTCCCCCATAGTAGTTACTGTGTGATTTCCTCATAAATAATCATTTGAATGCCTATGTATGTATGTATGTACCTATATTTGTAGGAATTTGTTCTTTGATTAACATTTGTAACTTTCTACCATAGTGCATGAACTACTATTCTATATCTGGGCTTTGAATACATATACTCCCCCGCAGCTGTGGCTGATGAACATAAAGGTCCAGGAGAACCCAAAGAAGAGAGTGCTTAGTTCTACATAAGAATAAGGGAGTTAGAGCTAAAAGCTTTTGTAGATGAGGGTGTTAGGTAAGGGAGTTAGAATAAGGGCGTTAGGCTAAGGCAGTGATGCTTGAGTTGAATGTTGAATATTCAGTTGTTCCCTGGATTGACAGGGAATGAAAAAGCATTCCAGAGTGCCTTGGAAATGCCAAGCCATAATCATAGTTGTTCATATGGCACATGTAGGGCAGAGTGAGAGTTAAGGCAGAGAAATGACTGTGGAGGATGGGAAAGAAGTTCAGTGCTTCCCTGTACGTAATGAGAAGTCCTTGGATGGTTTTAATCTGGGGAATAACACAATGGGATTTTCCTTTCAGAATACCAACTCAAGCAGTAATGTGAAAAAAAAGAAATGGAAACAAGATCTGAGTCAACAGACAAGTTAGGAGAGAGTCCAAGGGAGAGCAGATCAGGGTACAAACTAAGGTCGTAGCAGTGGTTGTGAAGGAGAATGGGTTGACAACTTGAGCTTGATGGAGGTAAAACCAACAGCACATAGGATGGGAGGCCAGAATTACTCCTTAGTTTCCAACGTGGGTGACAAAGGAGCCCTTTAGCTTTCATAGAATAGAATGGATGGGAGGAAAGAGAGTTGGGGAAGAAATAACAAAAGTTAACATTCGTAAGACAATTTGTATCAAGCATTTCTATGCCAGGTGTCATAATGCATTCTCTTCTAATCTACAAAAAAATTGAGCAGTAAATATAATTATTCTCATATCACAGGTAAGAAAACCTAAAATAGAAGAAGGAAAAGTAATCTGAGCAGGTCACACGGAGAGTAAGTGGTAGAGCTGAGATGCGAAGCAAGATCATTTTAGCTATTTAGGTGTTCTAGTGACCATCAGATCTTCCCTGTAAGGGCCGCACAGTAAATAGATTAAGCCTTGAAAGCCATATGATCACAATTGCAGCTACCCATTTCTGTCACTACAGCAAGAAATGTATAACTAAACATAAATAATAACAGGCCAGCACCACAGCTGCATAAGGGGAACTGGGGGAGGATGGTGGCCCACGAGTATCTCAGAAGCAGTGGCAGGACCTCACTGCAGGGCAGCCTAGGCTTTGGCCTCCTTCCTGTTCCTTGGAATCCAGCTGGCAGCCAGTGAGGAAGCAGCAGCAACAGAGAGGTGACAACTCCAGCACTCTGTCCCTTCACCCTGAGCCAGAGGAAGCCAGTCTTACAATGGCTGGAGGAGGTTCCCTACTGGAGAAGGAGAATTCTCTTCAGGAGGATATGAACACCTGAAACACAAAATTATTGTTGGGTTGGATAATGCAGGAAAAGCTACAATCGTCTCCCAATTTTCTATGGATGAAGTTGTATCGATACATACATCCCATACAACAGGCAGTGATGTGGAAGAGACAGTGATTAGTAATACACATTTCCTGATGTAAGTTACGAGTGGCCAACAACCTCTTTGCTCTTCCTGGAACACATTATGTCAACACAGGTTATGCAATGGTTGTTGTGGACAGTAAAATCAGAGACTGGATTTCTGTAACTAGAGAACACAATGTCAGTCTCAGGATCTCAGGAAAATTTGATTGCTGATTTCTTTCCCCCACCCCACCCCCAAGAAACAAGGTGATGAAAGGATGTACGACTGTGGCAGAAATCTCCCAGGTTCTGAAGCTAACTTCCGTGAAAGACCACCAGTGGCAAATCCAAGCACGCTGTGCTCTAGCTGGTGAAGGATTAGGCCAAGGACTTGAATGGAGAATGTCACAGTTTAAGATTAGATGATCTTTATTGACTTCCTCTTCTATAAATATTGCTAATTTAACTCCAGTCTCTCTATATTTACAAAGTGCTGGATTTTACCTGCAACCTGCAAGAATGAATAGTTTAGATATATGTAAAATAAACTGATTCAAACTTTTTACGTAAGAAGAAAAATTAAGACCACTTACTTGAAAACAAAGAATGAAGTTTCACCTTCTAATTTGCTTTCTCATGTGTTCCTTCCAAGGTACATTATTGAAGCTATAATTGTTATTTTTCTTATCATAAACCCTCTCAGGACATTGTGTGACCTGTGGAAAGTATAAAGGAAGAGGAAGATAGTTTGAACTTAAAGAGCTTCATTATCAGTATAACCCTCCGCAGGTGAACGTTGTTCTTTTCTTGCTTTATTAAGTCAAAATGCAAATCAGCACATCAGCACAGACGTTGTTTCTAATGTTTTGAAATGTAATGTTACTTACGAAAAGTATTTTCCTTTGGCCATGTATGTACTGTATATACACCTCAAGTTCAAGTTAACAGCTTTGATTTATATTCTAAAGAAAAACAAATAACTCAAAATGAATAATATCCTTTGTTATTATCTTAATAAGATAAGCACTGGCCCTGGGGTTACAGTGCCATTTTGTATAGCCCCTCAATGTTACTGATATTGTACTCACAGCCTCCCAATCATTGAGCTGCTCTTCAAAAGAGAGAAAGAAGTAAGAATAGATGTGCCATAATATGCCTATATTTTGTTCATCAATAGCACAGGTGGAAATATGTAATCCAATTTGAGTGGAATTATCTGTCAGATTCTTAGCAACAGACAGAGTGGCACAGCAAGCAATTATCAGATTATTTCTCTTGTTGGTCTTTATGCCACCTAAATTCCTGAGTATATTGTTAATCCTTCAACCAGTCATAAACTGTGATTAAAACTATCGAGTGATTTCTTTTGGCTATTGTTAGTTGTACTGCTATGAACATGGGTGTGCATGTATCTCTGTACTATGTTGCTTTTAAGTCTTTTGGAAAGAATCCCAGAAAAGATATGACTGGACCAAATGAAATATTTATATTCAGCCTTTTGGGGCTTCCATACTGCCCTCCATAGTGGTTGGACCAGTCGTAGCAGTGTAAAAGGGTTTCTTTTCCCCACAACCTTGCCAGCATGGATTTCTATTTTAGTCCTTAATTTATGCCATTCTCCCTGGGGTTAGACAATACCTTGGTGATGTTTTGATTTGCATTTCTCTGATGGCTAATGATGTTTGTGGTGGTTTGGATCTGGAGTGTCCCCCAAAAGCCTCACGTTCCTATGGACACTGTGTAGGGTTGGGAGTTGGGGCCTGGCTGGAGGGGGCGGATGCTTGGGGTTTGGCCTGGAGGGGTGTGTGCTGGTTCCACCCTTCCTCTCAGTCTTTCTCTGTACCAACCATGTTGTGAGGATCTCTGCTCCTGGAGCTCTGGCTCTGGCCCTGCCCCTGCTCCAGCCCTGCCATGTGCTTTCATTATTTTCCAGCTGCCCAGCTGTGAATAGACTGTGACCATCTGAAATTGTGAGCTGAAATAAGTCTTTCCTCCATAGGTTGTGGATTTTGGGTATTGAGTCACACTGATGAAAAAGTAACTAAGACAATGTTGAACATCTTTTCATGTATTCACTGGCCCTTTGAACTTCCTCGTCTGAGGACTGCCTATTCATTTCCACTGCTCATTTTTAACTAGGTCTTTGAATTGGAGGGGTCTGTTTTTCTTCACTTCCTTGTACATTCTAATTGTTAGCCTCCTATCCTATTCTGTTGGTTCTCTCTTTGCTCTGTTAATAATTTCTTTTGCTGTGCAGAAGATTTTCAATTTGATATAATCCCATTTGTTGATTCTGTGTGATATTTTGCAAAGGATATTTTTAATAAGAGAATAACATCCAAAAGTTTGAAAATCAGTAGCCAAGGCTATGCAGAAATGAAAGTTGTGTTAGTTATCAGCGTTTCTGGCAAACATGCTAATTCCTTCTTACATTATTCAGCTTTCCATCTCTATAATCAAATGCCTGAAATAATTTACTCACAAAATAAAAAATTTATTTTTGCTCACAGTTTTAGTCATTTGAGTCCATCATCAATGGTTCCATTGCTTCCTGCCTATAGTGAGGTAGTACATCATGACAGGAGCATGTGGTAGAGCCAAACTACTTACATCATAACCCAATAAACACAAGAAGATACAGAAAAATCCAGGGTCCCCCCCCCCCAATTCCCTTCAATGGCATGTCCCTAAAGACTTAATTCTCCCTTGGTCCTGCTTCTTGAGTGCTCCTATAACTCCCAATAGCACCACCCTAGGAAACAAGCCTGCAGCAAACAGCCTTTGGGGAACCTTCAATACCCATACTGTAGCATCTCCTGTCAGGAATATAATAGAATTATACTTTTCTGGTTTTCTTCAATTTAGGCATGGACATTTAACTTGTTCTGATCAATGAAAATGAGCAGAAAAAAACATGGTTTGGTTTCAAGAGCTAATGTGCTATTAGCAGTATCTCTTCTTTTTCTTGGCCACTGCAATGGACAATGTTCCTGTCATCCTCTTATCCATTAACCCAAAAAAAGACACAGAACGGAGCCTTTCATCCATCTGCACTCTATGTGATACAGTCAATAAAGTTTCATTGTTAAAATCCATTACACCGGGTTCACTTATTACTACAATATAATAATCTAACCTTCCTGATACAGATGTCAAGTCTGGAATGATGTAATGATTCAAGAGAAGATGAAATGATCACAGAACATCACGCACACAAATAATATATATCTAGATAGTTTGTCAGGAAATAGATCGGCCAGTAATTGGGAGCTAGTTATGTAATACAGTGAGTAGTAAATAGATTAGAAATAAAACTGTTGATATAAGCTTGAAGTGGGATTTAATTTTCTCCTTTGAAAGGTGAACTGAATGACAAAGAAATTGGGCTCACCCCCTGAGTGGGAGAAAGAACGAGCAAAGGACAGCAAGACAGGGATTAAGGTCGGGAGAATGTGTGGGGATGGGCACAGAAAGAGCATCAAGTCTCACCAGCGCTTATTGGTCATGTAACAGATAAAGAAACTACAATTGAAAAAGAAAGGTAGGGTCCAATTTTGAAAGATATCTTCAAATTTATACCGAAGTGCTTATAATCAAATTAAAATAAAATATGTAAAACTCTTAGCACAACGTCTACTCATAAGCGAGGACTCAGCTACTAGTTGTAGCTGTTGTGTTTGCTGGTGTCACTCACGCTGTGCATAAGGAGCACAGGAGGTTTCTAAGACATGTGCTGTGACGGGGTGGTTTAAACAAATCTGGCAGCTGTGCACAAGATGGACTGAAGAGGGAATAACTGCATAAGAGAAAACTAATTAGGCAGCGAGCCAGGAAGTGAAGCAATGGAGAGAAGAGGAAGAAAAACAAAAATAACTCCTACGACAAATAGTATTTTTTTAAGTCTCTACATGGTCACCAAGTGAACAAACTCTTCCCTCATTAGGTGCCTGTAAAAATAGGGTTCAATATCCTATAAGGCACTATGGGATTATTTTAGTTGTCTCTAGGGTGATTTATATTTTTGTTCTTTTGTGGAAAGTAAGGTCAGGCTGCAGAGGGACTATTTATCAGATCCACTAGTGTGCTCTACTTAAACACTGGAGCCTCAGTGGTATCCAGAGTAGTACCTCAGGGAGCACCTCCATCCCTCAGAAACTGTGTATTAGTTAGTTTCCCATCACATTAACAAAATATTTGAGATGATTAACTTATAAATGGAAAAATGTTTGTTTTAACCCATAGTTTTGGAGATTCCAATCACCATTGCTTTGGGCCGGTGGCAAAGCAGCATATCACAGAGGGAATGTGTGGTACAGCAAAACAATTTACAAAGCAGGAAGGAAAGAGAGAAAGAAGAGGAGACCAGGGCACAGCTCCAATGACCTAAAGACCTCCCACCAGGCTCCACCTCTTACAGGAAGTTTCCACTGCCTCCTAGCAGCACTGCCCTAGAGATCAAATTTTTAACATAGGGACCTTCAGTGCATGCTTACTTAAACCCTAGTGCTCTGAGTACACCCTACAAACTCCACTGAATGTCATGGGGTTTACCCAGCCTGCAAAGGAGGCCTGCAACTTCTAAACAGAAGCTTTGGTCTGTCTTGTGATCCCTTTCACTCCCTCACTTAGACATATTTGCTACCATTTCTGCATAGAAAGAAGCCTTCCACTGTGCCAACTTGTCTGAGAACTTTAGCCAATGATTCTTTCAAAAGTTTCTTAACTGGTTGACCTCTGCGACAGAACGGTATAGTGCTACTGGTTAGAACAAGTAACTTACAAACAACAAACAGTCTTGGTGGTTTTAATGGCACTGTGCAGAAAGGAAATCATGGGAGGCTTCTGAAGTGTTTTGAATTTCAGTTTGTCCACCAGCAAAAATGCATATTCGCTTCAGAGGGAAGATGCAAGTCTTAATTAGTGTTTGCAAAACACTGTGACATCCTCTAATGAAAAGTGCTATATTCAAGGAACATATAATTAGAGCAGGTCTGTACCTACGATCACTGAAAGAGAAAAAGCTCAAACAGAAACAATAATTGGCACATTTATCCTTGTTGCTCATTCCATGATCAAATTTTTGACAAATACATTTTATCA
The DNA here is from genome assembly GCA_004027205.1 of Ctenodactylus gundi. Lineage (NCBI taxonomy): Eukaryota > Metazoa > Chordata > Mammalia > Rodentia > Ctenodactylidae > Ctenodactylus > Ctenodactylus gundi. The sequence continues at coordinate 785,661 of PVKB01000220.1, read as the reverse complement.
TCCTAACTCGCTGGTTAAGAAATCAAGTTTTTAATAGCTAAAAACAAAATGCATAATATTTCCACATCACCTTCTGCTTCCATAGCCAAGGACACAGTTTCCTCTTTTACTAGACCAGCAAATCTGGGATCCAGTCCAACTTTCTTAAACTCAACGGAGGCAGGGGGAGAGAAGGGATCCGAGACCTGAAGAGGTATATGACTTGCCCAAGGTCAATCTAAATTGGCCTTGGAAACTTTTATTCCAACTCTATAGTTCTAATTTTTCATTTTCAAAATAGTTGAAATTGGTAAGTCATCAAAGTGAATTTAAAAGGTAGAACATTGTGGGGTTTTTTTCTAGGTGGAATGTCAGATTTTTCTAACACAGAAATTATTCTGTATGCCAACCAAAGTAAGGACTCTTCAAATGTTCTAATGAACGGGCTATCGAGACAGGGAGCACAGCTCAGGGGTAGAGTGATTAGCGTGTGTGCCTTGCATATGCAAAGCGCTGGGCTCAATAAGAAGCACAAAATAAAAGTGAGGATAAGCCAATGACTCCTCGTCTAAAATATTATAGTTTTGCAAATAATGTCCTTTCCATATCTGGGAAAGAGCATTTCTAAATACATAGCAGATTTCTCATATTTTCTCTGGAAGCCTTCCCCAAGCTGTTTCATAACAGAGAGCCTGTGTTGGTTCCATAAAGCAAAGCTCTCACAGCATGTTCAGCTTTTTGGTCCTGGAGACTGCAGCACCTGGACAGAATTCATCTTGAAAATCATCACATTTTTATACTTAAATGTCCAATTTAGGTGCTTTTTCATCAAACGACCTATTAGACAAAATAGCCAGAAGAATGTATTTTGAGTATTCTTCCCACAAAGAAATGGTGAGAGGCTGGATATGCTAATTGCCCTGATTAAAGCAGTACACAATGTACATAATATATATTGAGACATCACAATGTACTCTAGTAACATGTATAATTAGTATATGTTAATTAAGTTTTAAATTTCAAATGATCTTTGTAAGTGGTTATTTTTAAAGCTCATTTGCGTATCAAAAAATAATACGAGAGCTGTGAGTGTAGCTCAGTGATAAAGTGCTTGCATAGCATACGTCAGGCTGGGGGTTCGATCCACAGGACCACAAAAGTGAAATAACTATAATCTTGCTTTGGGTATACCGTGATGTATATGTAACATATACTTGGTGTATTCATTTGGATTCTTCCAAAGACAGAATTTACAGATTTCATAACAAAAAGGATCTATCAGGAAGGCTTACAAATCCAAGGATAGAGATGGTCCAAGATGGCTGCTCAGTCATCAAGTACATCTCCCGTCGGGGACTGCAGGACAGCCGGTGAGGTGACAGTCTGTGAAACCGAAGCCTGAAGATTGGCGACTGAAGAGCAGCAACAGGCAGCAAGGCACAAATTGAGACCATAGCGAATCTATGCTGAAGATCTGTGACATGTAGCAAGTCGGTGTCTATAGACAATTGGGAAGGCGAGAGCTTTCCCAGAGTAAGAAACTGTAGCAAGCTTCCTTCTTCCTTCTTTTTATACTGTTGGAGTTCCAGTTGGGCCTCCCACATCCGGGTGGGTGCTCTTCCCTCATTGGCCAGCCCACAAGTCAGTCACACTCTAATCCAGGCTGGTTCTCAATTCCCAGTCTAGGCTTGGTTCCCAAAACCTAATTCAGGTGTGGCTCCTGATTCCCTCCAATTGACATAATCTCTCCAACAGTCACACTTGGATACGGACGGCTACTGTCCTCCAAGGTCTCATCTGTCCCTATATAGCACATCTTATAGGATTCCTGCAAGAATGTTACTGCAAAGGACATTATTTAAATTATGTCTCTTATTTTAGTTGAGTTTTAGTTATATTACAATCTACAAAACTTAAAGGTACTAAATTTATGTTTGATAATATGGATAATATTCTATGATTTAATTATTTAGCTTCAAATATATTAGAATTCCCCAGTCTTATTTTTTTTCACACAGCAAATTACAATGATTTTTAGTGTGAGGGAAGGACCCTGTAGGTGGAGAATTGCTCATTTTGAGAGAACAGCAATTACATATTTTCCCTCAATAATATACAAAACGTGTTCTTACTTCAATGAAATAAAAGTAACATTAATTATAAATACATCTATAAATTCCATCACTGCATGCAATTTTTAAAATCCCGATTACATGGTATAATAACCTTGAAATATACAATTGGTTTTTTATTGTTCAATTCAAAACTTGGCAACACCAACCACAAAGCAGACAGACGGGAAGGGTACCGTAACTTCATGCTTATGGTGAGACTCGCATGCGGACAGCAAATCTGGTAATAAAAAACAGGCTTGGAATGCATGCAGCTCCTGGTGTTTGTTTTCCAGAAAGGTTTTTATTATAACAATTAATAATATTTTATTCAGAGAGAACAGACGAGAAAGAGAGCAAAGAATCACCTTTGCTTTGGGGCAAGAACATAAAGAATGCAAGGTGGGTGGGGTGGGAGAATCGAGAACATACATCATAGGTTGCGTGGATGTACAGCTGCCTCCTGGGAACTCCACAGGCCCCAGCCTCTACCTAGGGCTTATGCAAGTATCAATCATTTACACTAAGTTCAAACTCCTGTTCCCAGCCTGGCAGCCCTGTGACCCTGCCTAGCTTCGTTAGCCCTCCCTGCCTCCGTGCTCTCATCTGCAGAATCAGGTCATTGGGACCTGATTAACCTTATTAACCTCATGGTGTTAATGTGATGATTACAGAACGGAATACACAAAAGCAGCTAGAACATTGCCCAGCGCCATTCTTTGTATGAGCCATTTGGATTATTAGCACTTCTATTGTAAAACTGCTCTTTTTAAGCCAATTCTAAATAAACTGTCTTTCTGAATATAATGAGAAACCCTTGCTTGCCTGCCAGGTTACCCTTATCACTATTATTTCTGCACGAAAACGATGTCACATTTCCTTTCCTACCACGTCAGCCACTCTTCCTGCTGCTGGATCCCTTACCAGAACCCAGACAGGACAGATACAGACATGAACAGACACGGAATGAGCAATAAGTGAGAATCGTAAAACTCTCGGGGTTGCAGAAAAGAGCGGAGTTGTGTCCAATTACGGAACTCTAGGAGTACTTTATAGAGGAAGTGGTTCGAAGTGAAGACGGTTTGAAGGTGGCAAGGAAAGCACCTACTCCAGGACGAAGGAACCAAGAGCTTCATGTGAAAGAGAGAGGGGAAGGGAAAGGAGAAAATAAGGCTAGGTAACTTCTGCAGAGGTCTACGGAGGCAGGCAAACTTGATGAGGGCAATGGTTCAATTTATGAATTAACTTGTCTGGGCCTACGGGTGCCCAAATACTCTGTTAAACATGATTCTGGATGTGTCTGTGAGGGTTTTTCTGGATGACAGTAACATCTGAATCAGTAGACTGAGCAAAGCAGATTGCCCTTCCTACACGGACAGGACCCCTCCAATCAGCTAAAGCTCGAATAGAACAAAAAGGCTGATCCTCAAGTGAGGAAGGGGGAAGTCTTCCCACCAGACTGCCGGGGGGGGGGGGGGGGGCGCTGATACATCATTGTTTCCCTGCCTTTGAAGTTGAACTAAAACATGGACTCTTCTAAGGTTTTGAACATGCTGGTTTTCAGACTGGAGGTGCACCATCAGCTCTTTTGAGTCTTTAGCATATTGACTAGTGATATTTGGGCTTCTCGGCCTCCATGACCCAGTGTGCGGATTCCTTATAATAAATTTCTTTATGTCTGTGTTCATTCTATTGGTCTACTTCTCTGGAAAATCCTGAGTATTACACGAGAGAAAGTATTTTAGCGCCTCTACTCACAGTTCTCTCTCCCTCAGTTGCCTTCCGAAGACAGTCCTGTGATTGCACGCACATAAGTCCTTGATGCATTTACGAGACCAATAAGTAAAACTGCAAAACTAAGGAAGACAGAAGCGTGACAATTCTCTTGAAAAAAAGACTCAACAAAAAAGCAAAAGAAAGAGGATGAAAGAGAGTAAGAAGGGTGCATGGGGATTAAAAGGGCAGTTAGAAGAAAGAGATGAGCCAGATGTAATTCCTGTAATTGCAGCACTCTGGGAGGTTGAGTCAGGAGGATCATAAGTTTGAGCCCAGTCTAGGGAATTTAGTGATTTATTGAGACCCTGTCTCAGAATAAAAAGGACTGGAAATGCAGTGAGGCCGAGGGTTCACCGCACAGTATCACACATGTACACACATGCACAGAAATGAGAGGGAAATGTACCTTATTGAAAAACTTGCAAAAGAAAGCTGAGCAGGAATGGTTTGGAGGATATACTGCTGAGAATGACTTGGCTGTAGAATTTCTCCTGTGCCCAGGAGGCTCCAATGACACCAGCACTGTTTTTTGAAGCCAGATTTGTCTCTTTGAGATAATTCACCACACTGATGAAAGCCTCAGAGAGGAAGAACATGGCCCAGTTTCATTTGAGTTGTTCAAAATAAGCACTTCAGAAAAAAAAAAAAAAGACAAGGAGGAAGGAAAATTAACCACTCACCAGAACTTCCTTCAAGAAGATCACAGTGTTATCCAGAATGACATTCAAGTGGATAACATGAGTCCAATAAACAATGGCTTAGCCAAATATGACATTGTGTTCTCTCTAATAAGTCCAGAGGTTGATAACAAAGGCAAGCAAAGCAGCTCAAAGCCAATATTCCTGTCCTTCATCTGTCCTGCTGCTCACCTCCACGGTTACAAGACAGCTGTTTCACTGCAGATTGTCGGTCCTGGCAGATAGAAGGGGAAAGAAAAAAGAGTCAGGAAATCATTTGTGTAGAATATGTCACTGGCTACGAGAGAAGCTTGAGAAAATTAACACTTTTCCTGGTGTTATGGCCTGAATATTGTCTTTTCCAGATTCATATGTTGAAATCCTAGTGCCCAACATGATGGTGGTATGAGGTGGGACTGGTGGGAGGGGATTGAGCTGGCTGTCATGAACAAAATTAATATCCTCATAAAAGAGGCTCAAAGAGGACCCCTCCCCACTTCTGCCATGTGAGGTTACAGCAGAAAGATGGCCATCTGAGAGGGTCCTTCTCAGACACAGAATTTGACCGTACCTTAATGTGGGGCTTCACAACCACTAGGACTGTGAGAAATGAAGTTCTGCTGTTTAAAGGCCACTCTAAAACACTTTGTTACAGTAGCCCAAGTAAACTAAGAAATCTGGGTTCTGTTGGTGAGCAGCAAATGGGAGGGAGTAGATACTAGATATGCAACTAGCAGAATCTGCTACATTTAAAATCTTTATTTGGAAGAAATTTTCTGGTTTGTCAATTCAGATAGTAGCTAAAACTTTCAGTGGACCAAAAGGAGGGTAACACTGAGATCTATGTCAAGAGAAGCATGACATTTTTTAAATTTTTATTTTCTGGTTTTATTAATATGTGTGTGTGTGTGTGTGTGTGTGTGTGTGTGTGTGTGATACATAATGTCTACATTGAACTTGGGTATTTTGTGCACGTATACATCACGTCAGGATTACAAACCCTCCAACTCTCCCTTTTTTACCCTCCCACACCCTCCCTCCCTCCTGTAACTCCCATTCTCCTCCTCACTTAGTTCTATGAAATGAGTGTATTCTGAGTCTCATACCAGTGAAATCATCTGATATTTAACCTTCTGTGTCTGACTCACTTCACTGAGCATGATGATCTCAAGTTGCATCCAATTACCTACAAAAACCTCAAAACTATCTGTCTTTATAGACAAATTGTACTCTATTGTGTATATATGACACAATTTTTGTATTCATTGGTCTGTTGATGGGTATTTTGGTGTCTTCCACATTTTAGATATTGTTAGTTGTGCTTCTATGAATATAGGTCAACTAGAATATACAAGGAACTGAAGAAAAACAAACCCCTCAAATTCAAAGACCAATTAAAAAATGGACAATGGAAATGAACAGACAATTCTCAGATGAAGAAATTCAACAGGCCAATAAATACATGAAAGGATGCTCAGCATCCTTAGCCATTAGAGAAATGCAATTAGAACATCACTAAGAGACCACCTAACCCCAGAGAGAATGGCATATATCAAGAACTTGAATAGCAATCAGTGCTGGGTAAAAAGTCTGGTGAGACTGTAAACTGATACAACCACTATGAAGGGCAGTATGAAAATTCCTCAAGAGGCTGAAAATAAATATCCTCTTTAATCCGGAAATACCTCTCCTGAGAATCTTTCCAAAAGAATTAAAAGTAACTATATATATATATATATATATATATATATATATATATATATATATGTATATATATATATATACCTATGTTCATAGCAGCATAACTAACAATAGATGCAGAAATTTTTATCATTATATTAGTTAGCTTTCCATTGTTGTGACAAAATACCTGAGATAATCAACACTGAAAAAGAAAGGTTTATTTTGGCTCAAGGTTTCAGAGGTTTTAGTCCATGATGCTTCGGCCCTGGTGTTTTGACCCTGTTGCTTTGGGCTGGCAGTAGCTCAGTACAACATTTTTCAAGTACATAACAAAATATGCATCATCATCTTATGGCAGCCAAGAAGCAAAGTGAAGGGCCAGAGTCCTGATACCTTTCAAGGCCATGCCCCAATGACCTAATCTCCTTCCACTGAGGCCCACCTACTAGAAGTTCCACCACCCTCAACAAAATTACAGGCTGAGACCTAAACCTTTAAAACGGGGGCTTTTGTAGGACATTTCAGATTCAAATTGGCAATTCCTGTCAAAACAAACAGAGATCACCTACTTCATGGATTAGCAAAGCTAATATTGTTTAAATGGGCACTTTATCAAAGTCAATCTCCAGATTTAATGTAATTCCCATCAAAATACCAATGACATTCCTCAGACAATTACCAAAAAATCCTAAAATTTATATGGAAGTACAAAAGATGCAAAATTGCCAAGGCAACCCTCAGCATAAGAACAATGTTGGCAGCATCACAAAACACAATGTCAAGTTATACTAAAAAGTTGTAATAACAGCATGTTACTGGCACAAAGTAGACATGTAGACCACTGGGGTAGAATAGAGGACACAGAAACAAAACCACACAACTGCGGTCATCAGATTCTTGGAAAAGGTGCCAAGAAAACATGCATCGGGGAAAAAAATATTCTTTAACAAATGGTGCTGGGGAAACTGGATATCCATATATAGAAGATTCAAGTTAGACATCTTTTACCCTTACAAAAAAATCAAAATGAATCAAATACCCATGTATAGGAATGAAACTTTATAAGCAGAAGAAAACCTAGAGGAAACACTTGTGACCATTGGTACAGGCAAAGACTTACCAAATAGGATTTCAATAGCACAAAATATAATAGCAACAATCAATGGATAGGACTATATCAAATTAAAAACTTTTGCAAAGCAAATGAAACAATTAACAAAGTGAAGACACAGCCTACAGAACAGAAGAAAAATTTTGGTAGCTACTCTTCCAAAAAGAACTAATATCTACATTATTTGAAGAACTGTCCTTCTAAACCAAAAAAAAAAAAAAAAAAAGCCTCATCAATAAGTGGGCAAATTAATTGAGCAGAGGTTTATTTTAGCTCACAGTTTTCTAGTTCTGAGAAAAACGTTATTGGTAGTTTAATAGGGATTGCATTCAATCTGTATATCAATTTTGACAACATAGCCTTTTTGACAATATTAGTCCTGCCTATCCACGAACAGGGGGTGCCTTCCATTTTCTAAAGCCCTTTTCAATTTCTTTTTTCAGAAATGAAGTTTTCATTGCAGAGTCCTTCCCTTTCTTGGTTAACTTTATTCTAGATGATTAAATTTTTTTGAGGAGCCATTGAGAATGAGATTATTCTTCCTGGCTCTTTTTCAATTAGTTCATTGTTAGTGTAGAGGAATGCTATTGGTTTGTTTTTGCTAATTTTATATCTTGCAAGCTGGCTAGATTTGCTAATTAGTTCTACAAGTCTCATGCTAAAGTTCTTGGGGTCTCGATTGTACAGAATCATGTCATCAGCAAATGAAGATGATATAACTTCTTCCTCTCCAATATGTATTCCCTCTATTTCATTCTCTTGCCTGATCGCTCTGCTTATGGTTTAGAAGTATATTTTATATTGAAGGGAAGTGAAGTTAAAGTGAACAGCCTTGTCTTGTTCCTGAAATGCTTTCAATTTTTCTACATTTAGCATGATGTTGGCATTAGATCTGGCATAAATGGTTTCTATCAGTTTGAGGTAGGATTCTTCTACACTTATTTTTCTCAGGGTTTTTACCATGCGTGGATGTTGTATTTTGTCAATGGCTTTTTCTGCATTGATTGAGCTGTTCATTTGATTTTTGTCCTTGCTTTTATTTATGTGGTGCATTATATTCATTGATTTACATATGTTGAACCATCCTTACATCCCAGGAATAAAGTTAACTTGCTCATGGTGCATGATCTTTTAATGATTTTCTGAATTTTGTTTGCCACTGTCTTATTAAAGATTTTTGCATTTATGTTCATTAAGGAGATCGGCCTATAGTTTTTCTTCCCCAGTAAAGTCTTTGTCTCTTTTTTGATATCAGAGTAATGCTAGCTTCCAGAAAGAAAAACTTGGAGATTTTCCTTCTCTTTCAGCGTCTTGCAGCAGTTTGAGAAGTACTGATGATAGCTCTCCCCTGAAGTACTAGTATAATTCTGCAATGGATCCGTCCGATCCTAGACTTTGTCGGTGGAAACTTCATTATTGCCTCAATTTCCATACTTGTTATAGGTCTATGCAGTGCTTTTATATATTCCTGGTTCAGTTTTGGTATTTTGTATGTGTCTTGAATTTTGTCTGTTTCTTCCTAAATCTTCATTTCTAAGTTTTGAAAATTGTTCCTTATAAGTCTCTGAATTACAGCAGTGCCTGTTGTAATTTCCCTTTTTTCATGGTTAATTGCACTGGCATGGGCTTTTTCCTTCTTTTGGTTAGTTTAGCTAGAGATTTATCAATCTTAGTTTTTCTTTTTGAAGAACCAACTCTTCAATTCATTGATCTTCTGTATTTTTTAGTTTCAATTTCTTCTCTCGTAGAGGACTTTCTCCCACGGGGACCCCCAGAACAGCTGAGGAGGGGTCAGATGACAGAGTAGCACTCTGGGAACCCGTTTCAGTGAACATAGTCTGTCTTTATTTAGGAAGTACAGGGCTTAAATAGACTAGGATAAAACGGAAGTTACCTCGGGCCAATTAGCAAGGCCTTAACTAGCAGGTGGAGGAGGGATAGAGTAGAGGAAGGAGGATGGGACCTGCCAAACAGCAGCTCGTCACTGGACAAGGTGGCGGGAGGTGTGCCTCTCAGCGCGTGCAGTAACTCAATGTTAATTTCTTTTCCTAGATTTAAGGATTTTCTTCTATAATTTCACTGAATATATTCTTTATACCTTTTATACTCTCTCCATTTTCTTTTGCACTCTCATAATCCTAAGGTGGTTTCTCTGAGTCTTTTGCACACCAAATGAAACAATCAAAACAGTGAATAAATATCCCACAGAATGGGAAAAAAATATCCCAGATACTCCTCTGACAGAGAACTAAGGCCAGAATATATAAAGAACACACAAAATTAAAACCCCTCCAAATAAAAGACCTTATCAAAAAAATGATCAACTGAAATAAAAAGATATTTCCCAAAAGAAGAAATACATATGGCCAATATGCACATGAAAAGATGTTTGACACCTTTGGCCACGAAAGAAAAGCAAATCAAAACAGCAGTGGGATTCCATTTTTTTTTTTTTTTTTTTTTTTTTTTTGCAACAAGAATGGCTATCATTAAGAAGTCAAAAAACAACAAATGTTGGCAAAAGTGTTGGGGGAAAGGAATGCTTCCGCACTGTTAGTGGGACTGTAAACTAGTACAACAACTCTGGAAATCAACTTGAAGATTTCTTAGAAGATGGAAGACAGAAATCCCATTTAATGCAGGTATACTTGTCTTGGGCATCTTTCCTAAAGACCTAAAATCATCATATCATAAAAACACATGCATACCAATGCTTATAGCAGCACAACTCATAAGAGCTAAATCCTGAAAACAACCTACATGTCCATCAATACATGAATGAATAAAGAAAATGTTATATACATATGAGTTATATATATATATATAATGTATATATATTAGTATCATGCTGCATAAAGACAGATTTGAAGCCTTTGTAAGAAAATGGGCACACCTTGAGACAATAACACTTAGCAAAACAAGCCAACCAAAGATTAAGTCTATGAGACTGCCAAAATATAAATGACTAAAAGAATACAATAAAAGACAGAAGGAAGGAAGCATGGAAATGGATAGTTCAGAGATGGGAAGAGATCTTGAGGATGGGAGAAGTGGAAAGCAGGGTGAGGGAGAGAAAGAGGGAGAAAGGTCAAAAATGATTTGTATGGGCACCAATTCCCCAAGTTGCATGTACTCACCACATAAATGAATTCGCAGTTCATACATACTCACATAAATCGGAAATTTTAAAAATTTAATCTTCACCATTCCAGAAAAATCATTAAACAGAATCTCTTTGAATGATATGTCTCTTCTTTTATTTTTGTCTTCCAGAACTCCAATTAGATGGATGTCAGACTTGACCCTATTTTTACTAATTGATATTTGTGACAGTTAATTTTGTTGTCAAGTTGACTGGGTTCCTGGGTGCCCAGATATTTGGTTAAATATTACTGGTGGGTGTGCCTAAAAGCACTTCTGGATGAGATTAATGCTTAAACGTGTAATCTGAGTGAGGAAAAAGGTCTTCTCAAATCGGGTGAGCATCATTCAAACCCAGAGAGTCTGAATAGAATGAAAAGAGACAGCAAGAAAGAATTTGCTGTCGTTGTTCTGCTGCTCAAGCTGGAACACTGGTCTTCTACTCTTGGACTGGGACTTACACCATCGGCCCTCCTGTTTCCTTGGACTTTGAACTTAATATATTACGGAACTGACATCATTGGTTCACCTGGCTCAAGGAGGTGCTCCTTAAAACTGTAGCTACCAGGAGTTTCTCATTTTCAAGCTCATCCAAATCAGCCACCTTAGTAGTCCTACTAAGACCAGCCACTAGTATTCATAGTAGTCTACAGCTTCAACAGCTTTTTGTTTTATGCATTATTTATTTATTTATTTATTTATTGAGACACAGTCTTGCTCTGTAGCCCAGGCTGGTCCTGAATTCACTATGGAGCCCAGGCTGGTCTTGAACCCAGAGCAACCCTCCTGTCTCTGCTTCCTGAGTGCTGGGATTACAGGCGTGCACCACCACGCCTGGCTGATGTGGTTCTGGGGAACTGAACTCAGGTACTTAGTGCTTGACTTAGTGCTTGCTAGCCATTCCTCCAGCCACACGTCTCCCCTTTTTTTGAGACAAGATCTCACAAAGTTAGGAAGTTATCTGGGCTAGGTTGAAATTGTGCTGCTGCCTACACTTTCCAGAATGCTGGAGCACAGGCTTGTGCCCTCACACCCAGCATCATCTATGATTGTTCTATATTCACATTGCTCTCCAGATTTTGTGGTAGTTCTTCATCCTGTGACCTCAGCTCTCTGATATCAAAGTCTAGTAAAATGCATTGATTTTCAGTTCAATTTTTTGTTCCTCTTGTAAAGACAGGAATGATGACTTCCAAGTCCCTAACAGCTGGTGTTAAGATGGGAAATCCTGATGACAGAGCTGCTAGATCAAAGAGATAACGTGGGACAGAAGTTTCAAATTCTTAGGCAAAGATTTCTTCCTGAAAACAGACAGCATCAACAATAAAACAAAAACATTGACTGTTGTTAAAATTCAAGAATTCTATTTGTCAGAAAAAGTTTAGAAGAATGAAAACACAAGCCCCAGAGTTGGAGAATATGTTTGTAAAATACATTTCTGACAAGTGATTTATAGCCACTCCTATACATACAAAGAAGACATGCAAAAATGGCCAATAAGCTTGTGACAAAGTGTTTAATAGTACTTATAAAAGAAAGGCAAAGTAAAGATCTACAAGATACATCTGCACATTCACCAAAATGGTTAACTTTTTTAAAACTGACAATAGCAAGTGTTGGACAAATCGGGAAACCACAGGAACCTTGATGAATTGTTTGCAGACCAAATAATACAACCATTTTAGAAAACTGACAGAACTTTCTCATAATCTATTTTTCAAAAATTTAACTCTTGCAATGCAATCAATACAGGTGCAGCGAAAGGCATGTACAAGAAGGTTCATAGCAACATTATCGAAGAACCAAAAACTGAAGGTAGCCCAAATGTTCATCAGTAGTAGAAAAAATAAATTGCAGCATATTCCAAGGCATGATAGAATATGATACCATAAACAAAAAGAACAAACTACTACTGTGCAAATGATGCATGAAAAAAAAAGTGTAGATTCCACAGACATAAGGATGAGTAGCTGCATTCTGTGTGATTGCATTTCTAAAAAGAACAAAGCCATCAACTAAACTATGGTAAGCAGAACTAAGCAGAACTCGGAATAGCCATGTGTGGAGGTGAGTGATGACGGGACCAGGCCGCAGGGTTGCCGGTAGCCGGGTTGCTGGTGACTTTTTCATACATTGGTCCTGGTGACAGTTCCCAGGGCATGTTCAAATATTCATCAGGCGTTCCCCTTATTATTTATATAGTATCTGTATATATTTATTACTGAATAAAAACATCCCCTCAAGCCTCCCCAAAGCATTTTTTTCCAGACTTCCTCGCTTCAAAATGACATACTGATTGTATTTGGAGAGCCAAATCGACACAGAATCTGGTAATTTACAGTGTTTTGGGGAGGTCCTTTTTAGGCCCTGCCCCTTTACCTGGAAAGTTAACAAAGGGGCAGTCACACCAAACCATTAGCACATTCTTTACATTCCCAGTGTTCCTCTGATGCCAATAAAAACAAAAACCCAAATAAAGGCTGAAGGCCTCCTCCCAGAAGCCTGGTGCATTCCCTGGACCCCTTGGGTCTTTGCTGCTGCGCTTTCCCTGATGCTGAATAAAGACTGACTACCGGCACCATCCTGTAATTTCACCCTTTGCTATGTTTCAACCTTCTCATTTCAAATTGCTCTTCTCACTTTTCTTTTAATTAAAAAAAAAAAAAACAGAAAACAAATGAGATACCAAAGCTATGGAGAGATAGGCCGGAGGCAAACAGTGACTGGGAGGAGCAAGTGGTTTTTGGTTTAATTTCCCAAGTCAAAATACCAATTTGTTTCTGTTATGCTAAACCCAGAAAGCCACAACAAACCAAAAATGACTTTGTACAAAATGCCTGCAGGATCCCTCAGGTCCCCAGACTTCCTCCTGCCTGCTCTTTACGGCAGGCAAGGCCTCCTGACACCTAGCATTCTCTGCAAATGTCTTAGATTCGAAATGTTTAAAAGCCCACATTTTAAATCCATCATAATCATAAATAATCCATATTAAGCTTATGCAATCTTTCTCCTTCCACTTCCTTGCTCCTAAGTGCTTTGTACTTGCAGATATACTTTTAGCAATGCACTTTTGTTCCCATATATTATTTCCAACTTTTTTCAAACCTAGTGCTAAAAATAAGTTCTGGCCTCCACTTATTGATTTCCTTAATCCTTGTTTTAAGAATAGTTTAGTATCTCTGACCACACATATACATACACAAAACTGAAAGTGTAGTGCAAGGACTAAGAACAATTTGTGGCGAAGCCTAAGCACTCTAAGGATACTCATTTTTATTTCTCAGCTTTAATAAAGATCTGTTTGTTGTTCTGCAAAGGATCTACAACCTGATCAGCATTTCATAGGAAATTTTCCATAGATTTTGAACCGATTCCTCAACAATCATGTATAGAATTTTTAATAGAAATCTAATAAACGAGCTTAGTTCATGTGAGGAATGAACAATGCATACATTTTTGTCCTTTTTTTTTTTTTTTTTGAAACAAGGTTTCTTTCTAAAGTCCAGGCTGGTCCTGAACCCATTGTGTAGCCCAGGCTAGCCTTGAACTCACAACAATCCTCCTACCTCAGACTTCTGAGTTCAGGGATTACAGGTGTGCCCTATCACTCCCAGTTCATGTGACATTGAGAAATTGAATTCAAGGCCTCTTATCAAGCAAAGCACTCCAAACACTGTGCTATTCCTCCAGCCCCTTAAAGCTTAACTTCTTCTTCTTCTTTTTTTTTTTTTTGGTAGTGGTGGTGGAAATTAGGATGAGCCCAGAATTGTCACACTGAGCTATACCCTTAGCTCATTTCTATTTTATATTTTCAAAATGAGTCTCACTAAGAGTCTCACTAGTTACTTCCCCAAGGCTCTGTCTCTAAATACCATCACACTCATGACACTGGGGGTTAAGACTCAGTGTGTGAATTTGGGGAAGGGAGGAGAAATTTAGTCCATAAACAGGTGCTTCATAGAAGATATTAGTACTGAGTCAAGGTAAATGTTAATTTTAAAAACAGCAACTTTAAACTAGGCACATGCACACCTGTAATCTCAACACACTGGAACAATGAGGGAGGAGGATCTCAGGTTTAAGCCCACTAATTTCTCAAAGTGAAGATAAAAAATAAAAAAGGGCCAGGGATATAGCTCAATGCCAAGGCCCTAGATGTAATCCTCAGTGCCATGCCACACACGCACATGCGTGAGAGAGAAAAAAGAGAGACGGAGAGAGAAAAGAAACTTTTAAAATATAATACAGATGCATTAAGTAAAAACCTGATAGTTGTCATTTGTAAAATACTTAATTCATCTATTTAACACATATATTAAAAATAATTCATCATAGTATTATTTAATTGGAGATGGAAAGTTTCTTAAACATTTCCAGGTCTATAATGTAATATTTCCAAGAATGCCAGTGACTTGTTCAGGGTCACACGAATACCAAGGTTTTGGTAAGGTCAGAATTAGACTTCTGATCTCCTAAGCACAGACCAAGGCTCTTTGCACAGGTCCATACTACTTAACACTTCCTCTTTTACTTTCAATTCATTTTAACTTTTGCAAAATTAAACAGGCACATTACTTAAAGAGTCAAAACATTTTGCAAAATGATTTATGATTTTCTACTCTAGATTCCTAAAAATGCATCTTATCTTTTTTTTTTGAGTACTGGGGATTGAACCCAAGGGTGCTTTCCTGAGGTGTACATACCCAGCCCTTTATTTATTTCTATTTATTCATTTATTTTAATTTTGAGACAGAGTCTTTCCATTATTCAAGTAAGATTTGAAACTGAGATCCTCCTGCTTCTGTTTCCTAAGTGCTGAGATTACATGTGTAGACCACAGTATTCAGCTAAAATATTCACAATCTTGATGATAGAAAACTAGGAAGTGCGACTTTGGGAACAGGGAGGGAATTAGTAGTTTTGCCATAAAGAGGATAAGAAATAGTCTATTTTAAGACCAAATGCAAATGACCAAGACCCAGGAACATGAATTTAGGCTTCTCCAAACAGCACATCCCAATGAGTAGCAATGACATGCAGTATTTATATTTATAGAACAGAAGAAAGTCATAAATCAAAGGAAGCACTTTTTAAAAACATTGCTGGAAGCATCAGTTAGGCAGGTTACCCTGAAGTAAGGAAAACTCCACTATAGGCCTCAGATGTTACTTGAGGACAATCTTTGCTTTCAGGTTGGTGGAAAGCTGGGGGTTCTGATTTTACATTTTTTAAAAGTTATTTAGTAATTACAGGAATGTTACATATCAAAGGATTTATCAAAGCATATTGAATTAGATATACAAGGGGACCAGGGATGCAGCCATGAAAAAGGGCCAAGATAGTCCATAGTAGTCTGCTAAGC
Organism: Ctenodactylus gundi; assembly: GCA_004027205.1. Classification (NCBI taxonomy): domain Eukaryota; kingdom Metazoa; phylum Chordata; class Mammalia; order Rodentia; family Ctenodactylidae; genus Ctenodactylus; species Ctenodactylus gundi. The sequence goes on along the minus strand of PVKB01000220.1, from coordinate 769,821 downwards.
CAAGCACCCCAACCTCTCCACAGGTTCCTCAGAATCCAATTAGCTGATCAAGTAGGCTCATTGTGAGTAAAGTTATTTTCAGGGAACTTGAGTTTCTCCCTGTTGATCAAGCATTACATCTTGTGCATGCAGAGGCCAAATTGTTATGTCCCTCATGGCTAGGGAAGCTCCTCCCTAGAGTCTGATGAAGATGAGGCCGATTGGTAGACAGGAAGCCATCTTCAGGGAGAGAAAGGGATAGTTGGCAAAGCCACTAAGGAAGAACCTCCTGGATTACATCAAAGCTATTTGCTATTATAATCCAGGTCTTATTACTTTGCCATCCTCTGTACCTGACATACATTTATGTGTGATATATAACAGGACTAAAATACCTAAAATTGAAATAGTCAAGAACACAGTCTGACCTAATGATGTAAAGGTAGCAGTTGAGAGAAAGAGACATCATACCCGGCCAAAAATTCCTCTACCTCCATCACTGTATTCATTAACCCGATGGATTGTTTTCCCTCTGTATTTACCACCATTTGTACTCAGTGAAATATTTAATGTTTGAAGTATTAGGATACTTCATTATTGTTTAGTTTTGATTTTAGTTTTTCATGGAAGACACCAAAATGCCATCAACAGGCCAGTGGATACAAAAATTGTACATGTGCACAATGGAGTACGACTCATCTATAAAGACAGGTAGTTTTGAGGCCTTTGTAGGTAAATGCCCGCAACTTGAAACCACCGTGCTCAGTGAAGTGAGTCAGATGCAGAAGGTTAAATATCAAATCGATTCTCTAATATGAGAGACCCAGAATACAGTCATTTTTATAGAACCAAATGGGGGTGCTAAGGGGAGTTAGGGAGGAAGGGGGAGGGTGCAGGAAAGTCAAAGGGGGAGGGGAAGGGATTGTAATTTTGACAACATGATATGTATGTGCACAAAATACTCAAGTCCCATGTAAACATTATGCATCATATATATGTATATATGTGTGTGTATATATGTGTATATATGTATATATATGTATATATGTGTATATATGTATATATGTGTATATATATTTTTTTATATATATAAATTGAATTTTTTAATTTTAGGGTTTTTTTTGGTTAATTTGATATTATGACTAACTCCATGTGGACTGGCTACCTCTAATTTTAGGAAAAGATTGGCCTTTGAACTCCTAAATTAAAGACATCGATCTGTCTCACTTTTTAAGCATTGCACCAGATTTCAGTTTGGGAAAGCAAGTGGACAGTCACATTCAAGAGAAAAATCAGATGCAAATAGAATATTATACAGAGGGGAAAACAAAGAGGTTTTTTTTGTTGTAATCAGAACTTACTATTAATTTTAATAAAGAGGAAGATGGGACTCCAAGTGGATTCAGTGAGGATAGACAGAGAGACAGACAGAATACCTTGAAGGCTTAATTAAGGAACGCAGCCTCTTAAAATGTAAGGTCTTAGTTTCAACTGTCACCATCCTATAATTGAGGCTTTTTGTGAATTTTTCCCCACATTTTATTGATATGTATACGTGCAAAATTCAAGGTTTACAATGGAGTTGAGCATTTTGTACACATACGTATCTTGTCAAGGTGACAAGGGCTTTCCCACTCTCCTTTTGCCTCTCTCCCTACCCACCCCTCTCTCCTCCTCCACCCTACTCCCCTCTTTCACTTTGTCTTTCGTCTTAAGTTCCACAGGGCTTTTTGTGAATTTAAAAAAAAAAATCATTAGCTCTGGCCTCTATACTAAGAAGTGCTGACACATGTTATATAGACATCCACTTTAGATATTATTTGTATTAATCTTGTCAATAATTCTTGTAAGTTAAAGTAAAGGCTTTCCATTTATGAATTTGGGAATAGTTCTAATAGTTTGTGAGATTTTTTATTTATTGTAATGCATATTGTGAATTTAGCCCACCCTAAAATTTTTTTTTAATTTTAGTTTGGTGTCTATATTTTTATTAAGATCCCCTTTGAGTCTAGCATTTGGCCAAATTTTGATTAATTTACCATGAATGCTGTGGTCCTTTGGCACTGGTAGCTTTTGTACAATTTGGATAAAAAGAATCAACCTAACATATTTGAGTGTCCCATACAAAAGTTAATAATGTAGTAGTTACTCTGAGATCATAACTTATCATTTCTAATATTAATGTAAATATAGTAAAATATAGTAAAAAGAGATTTTTTAAAAGAGGAGTTTCCTTAGGTAGATTTCAATTAGAGTTTTAACAGTCCAAAACCTGGAGCTATTACTATATTTTTTAAAGTTCAAATTATACTAAATAATGATGGCACAAAAACATGATTAATGAAATGGCATAACATTATTAAAATCTTTAAGATAAAAATTATTTTTGCCATCTAAGGGAATATAAGGTAAGCTTTAAACTACTTTAGAAAATTTGTCCAAAAATATATAGACAGAGTGAGTAAGGATTTTGAATTTGTTTACTTATCATTTTTAGTCAATGACACAGCTAACGGTGAACATCATTCAGCCTTTTTGAAATCCACGTGGATGCATCCTCAGGAAGAGTCAGTCATACACTTGATTGTTGAGTCCACGCTGGGCAGAGTGGCATCTGAGAAGGGTGGATACTAAGAACTTAATTCTTTTATCACCACATCTTTTTTGAGAGACCAACAAAGTCCAATTATTAGCAAAAGAATGGAGTCTTCACTTCCATGGCAGCTTTGAGCAGAGGGTGTTGTAAGGGAACTTGGGGTTGCTGATGTATCAGAGGTTGTAGCTTGTATGAGTGTAAAGCCAAAGATGACTTGCAAAAGGGTGAAAGATCAAGAATTATTCTAACAGTCCCAGAAATTCTTGCCTGGCCATCATATACCTATGGATTTTTGGAATTTGATGAATGCAACCTCAACAAGACAATTGAGTAGATATTAATTAAAATATAATACAATGACAACTAGAGAAGAGTCCTCTCACTTTTTTCTTTTTTCTTTCTTTTCTCTTTCTTTCTTTCTTTTCTCTTTCTTTCTTTCTTTCTTTCTTTTTTTTTTTGAGACAGGGTCTCTCTTTGTAGCCCAAGCTAGTCCCAAACTCACTATGTAGCCCAGGCTATCCTTGGACTCATGGCAATCCTCCTGTCTCAGCCTCCTAAATGCTAGGATTACAGGCAGGTGCCACCATGCCCAGATTATGTGGTGCTGGGGAATTGAACCCAGGGACTTGTGCTTGCTTTAACTGCTGTGTCAATCCTCCAGCCCCAGGTTCACTTACTTCTGAACAATTAAAATTTGGATTTTTAATCTGGCATAGGTAACAGACTGTATACTTACCTATGTTTACATGTGTTTTAGGCACATCTTGTCATTATGTCACCATTAGAAATAGATAAAACACAGAACCAACATCTGCTATTTTATTTAACATAAGTCAGCCATGTTTAGCATTATAGTTTTATAGCTGTTATAAAAATGTTTGATTAATTTTGCTTCTTATTATCAAGGCAGAACTTGGATTCTTCACCAAGTCTTAGGGAGATTGATGACTCTGACAGGAATTAAATAGTTTATATCTCCTGATCTCTTAGGAAAAGGGTCAGCCACCAGAATAACATAATATAATACATAACGTAACATAGACCTTGCCTAATATAGAGATAAATCTTACACAACAACACACTTGTTTAGTTAAAACCAATAGATTTTGTATTAAATTTAATCATCCCAAATATAAAGAACAGAGATACCAACAGTTTTGGTCACTAACATGGTTAAGGTTGAAATGTAGTGCATCTTGTGTTGAAGAGCACTTGCTAGCTATTTTGCATGTATTAACACATAACTTCTGTTCTACACACTTAACATAAACAAGGCTTAGAATCACAGGATATTTTGCCATTGAGAATCAGGATTATAATTTTTCGCTACATGCTGGTAACCAAAAAAAATTTTTAAATAGCTTATAAGTTACAAAACCAAAAAGCAAATGAGCAGAATAAGCATACATAAAGATTTTCTTTGTTTTATATCCATATAGTTTCTACACATAACTGGAAACATGTATATCTTTTATGGGCACTACAAAAATCCTTTTTTATCCAAAATACTCCCTTTTTTACCCCTCTTTTACTAAAATTTCCTCATATTCACATCCTTTTTTATATTTATCTCCTCTTCTACTTGTTAGCCACTTTTTCTTGTGCTCCCTTTTTAAAAATTGAACATAAAATATTAAAAGGCATAATCAACACAGGTGTTAAGGCATGTGATTCACGTAAAATTAGGAAGTACAGCTTAATTACATCTTTAGAATTTTGTGTGTCTTGCAGAACCAAAGGTTTTTATGATAGCAAGCAGGAATTAATGTCTGTTTTACTGATAAGGGCTTTCTTTTCCTTTGGCCTTTGCCAGTCAAATAGCTGTGAGATAGTAAATTTACTTCTGTGGCATCAATACCTATTATCTCCTTAGATATTTAAAGCTCAATAAAACCCAAAAGAACTTTACCAAAACTAAAATTATTTTTTTAACGTTAGCTTACTCTAGTTTACTCTATGTGTTAGAAAAATTACTGGGCTGGAGGAATAGTACAGCAGTTAAAGCTCTTACCTAGCAAGCTCTAGGCCCTGAGTTCGATTCACCACCACCACATAAAGCTAGGTGCTGTGGCGCATGCCTATAATCCCAACACTTAGGAGGCTAAGGCAGGTGGATTGCCGGGTCCAAGGCTAAGTGAGCTCAGGGCTAGCCTGGACTGCAGAGCAAGATCTTGTCTCTAAACAAACAAACAAAAACCAAATTATTGAAAGGACTTTACAACAAGTCAACATTTAAATAAATTATTTTTTTAAATTAGGTCATTTGCAACTAAAGTCTATCAGCAGAAGGCAGAAGCCACTAAAACAACTATATTTATTATTTTAGTAGTTAATAGATTTAAAAAAGCAAATTTAAATCTCTATGTACATTAGCATTTTTAAAAAGTGCATTTAATAGTCCCAGTTTTGAATCTCTAGAACTTATAAAGGTTTATACTTAGCAACTGATAACTCATGTCATTATATAATAAGTATTAATTTTGTATTTGGATCATTTGCCAGCAATATTTTAAGACATCTTTACCTTTTGTTTTACCAATGCTATGGTCTGCATTTGTAAGTTTATGAACACCTTGAGCCTAACAGTTTTTTAAACTAAAAGACATATACAAACAAGACAGACCTGACACATAACACAATGACTCAAACTTCTGTGCTTTTAATTAACTGATTAGAGATTGCTATCATATTTTAAAATCAATTTGGTACCATTTAGATAATCTGTCAACACAAAACATAACCTACATACACACACATTCTCATTCAGACTTTGACAAGAACAGATTTATAACCTCTGTCAGTTAAACGATTGATATTTATTATTTTATTAAATTTTGAAAACCCAGTAAAATTCAGGGGAGAACACAAAAAAATTTATGAAAAGCGAGGTTATTTTTTTTTTTTTTGAGACAGGGTCTTGCTCTATAGCCTAGCTCCTAAGTAAGCATTTTAACCACTAAGCTGCATTCCAACCCTTGACTAATTTTATTTTTATCCTTGAGACAAAAATTGTGTATTTTTTTAATCTCTGGGGCAGGAGAACCAGAAATGCTACCTATCTATCATGAAAAAAATTAAGCCAATTAAATTTTATGCAGGTGTATTTTTTAAGGGACTTTCTATAGTGGTTCCCTGTGTCTGAGGCTAATTTTTTAAACACAAATTGATAAACAAACATAAAGCACATAGAGTGTACTTTTTAGAGGTTACAATAATTTTTGATTAATATTTTTATGGTTTTAGATTTTAATTCAAATGTTATCATTTGTATTTTAGGGCTTTCAGTTTTTTGCATGCAAAAAGAAATCATCAATTTTGGGACAAAGTTTCCCTACTGATGGAACTGTAAAGCTAATCTCTAGTTCGATTGTCTCACTGCTTTTCCAAAAACTTGCAAGCCTAATTTCCACAATTGTCAAACATAAGACTGGCTAGAGAGTTAGGGTGTGGTTTGTCTCCACACATTTTCTCATTCTATTTTCAGTTTTCCTGAGAATTGTAAGCTGTTCTGTCTTATTCAGGCATGTGTGTATTGGGTCAGTTTCATGTGCTGCTTTGGTAGTCAAGCAATCTAACCTATGTGAAGTTCCTCCAGCCCTTAGTGTGCTACTTTTGAAAATAGCACTGTATACCTTTGGATTCTTCCAAAAGACAAAATTTACAGACTTTCTCACAAAAAGGTCTATTAAGAAGGCTTACAAATCCAAGGATAGAGATGGTCCAAGATGGCTGCTCAGCCATGAAGTAGATTTCCCTTCCGGGACTGCAGGACAGCCGTTGAGGTGAGAGTCTGCTGTAGATCTCAGATGAAGACCGAAGCCTGAAGATGGGCGACTGAAGAGCAGCGACAGGCAGCCAGGCACAAATGAAGACTGGAGCGAATCTGTGCTGGCGATATGCGATGTGTAGCAAGTCAGCATCTGTAGACAATTGCAAAGGTGAGAGCTTTCCCAGAGGAACAAGCTGTGACAATCTGCCCTCTTCCTTCCTTTTATACCCTTGGAGTTCCAGTTGGCCCTCCCACATTGGGGTGGGTGCTCTTCTCTCATTGGCCAGCCCACAAATCACTCACACTGGAATCCAGACCAGTTCTTGATCCCCAGTCTAGTATGGTTCACAAATCCTAATCCTAATGGAAGTGTGGTTCCTAATTCCTTCAAATTGACATAATCACTTCAACAGACACAAGTGCTCTTGGGGACAACCCCCAAACTGGTTCTTTGCATATGTGTCTCAGGTTGGTCCCGCATGTTTTTCAGAAACATGAGATAGCTCAATACACTAATTGACCAATCCCTTCTGTGTGTCTTTTCACCTGAGCCCATAAGTTCCTTCTAACCCATGAAAAATGTATGTTACTGGAATTCCCCAGGGGCCATTGCATGTTGTTGGGTGTGTCCCATTAACACCTCTGTTCTGATGAGCTAGAGGGAACCATGCCCCTTTGCTTTGGTGCCTTCTCAGACACTCATAAATTTCCTAAGCTGTAGGTTGTTGTAATAAGCCACAAGGAAATAGAACTATTCATGGAAGAAATGTTAGGACACAAGGGCCAGTTATCAATCATCAAAGCAATGTTTTGAAAATTAACCAAAAACAAAGCTGGTGATTGCAACCAAATGCCTTTAGAGATCTTAAAGTTAAAAACAAGACCAAACAGAATAAAAACCAAAATCAAATCCAAATGTACAGTCAGAAAACTAGAAAACCAAACACACTAGCCAGACAAAATGCTTTCAAAGTAAACAAATAAAGGATATCTTAACCCAAACTTTGAAAGCAAAGCAAACAAGATATCCAAAACGGATTGGAGCTTACATGAAACCAGCGTAGAGTAAACTTGGACTCTCAACCTAATCTAAGGGAGGTCCGCAGCCCAGAAGGAAAACTTACCAGGTCCACCTTCAGGAGGCAAATATCAGGGGTCAAGTACATTAGGGCTCCTAATACCATTATGGGGCACCCTCAGGATGACTCCTCTGATGAATGGTGGCTAGTTTTTTTGGGATCCTACTTTGGGCACCAAACCTGTTGATGCAAAAACATTACTTTTGCCTTAAAAAGTTAAGAAGTAGTTTATTCTGAGGCCAAATATGAGTGACCAAGGCCCAGCAAAATGAATTTTGGTTTCCCCAAACAGCACATTCCAACATGTAACAGTTACATACAGTATTTATAGTTATAAAACAGAAGAAAGCCATAAATCAAAAAACATTGGTGGTGGAACCAAAAAAACAGCTCAGAGGTTAGAGTGCTTGCCTAACAAGCTCAAGGCTGAGTTCAACTCCCCAGCACTACATCAGCCTGGCATGGTTGAGGCTGGAGAGTTCAAAACCAGAGTTCATGTTCAGCTGGTGTCGAAGAATGAACACTGGGAACTAAGAATCAGTTTGGAAGTAGAAAGTAAATTTATTGGAAGAAGCATAAAAGGGAAAGTGAGGTTAAAAACTAGGAATAACCTGCAAGCAGGTGGAGGGGCAAGGGTGCCAATTATTTAGCAGTTACAGTCATCTTTTATGAACTTCTTTCTATGAATTATGCATATTCATTTTCCTGTACAGAGTTGGCTTGTACTGACTGGTTCACATTAGCGTAGAAATAGTTCATTGACTTAAGGATCAAATTTGAGAGCCCGAGATAAGACCCCAGACTCTGGGTCATGAGGGACTGCGAGTCTGATGACCTACTTGACTTTAGCTTTGTCCTTAGCCATTCCAAGGTGTGGTCTTTCTTAAGCTATCAGAGTTTTTTGTCTGGGAAGAATTCCTCAACTGAGGATGAATTCCTCATTTGAGACGTCTGGTTGGGACATCCTGACCCATCCAGACTAATTGCTCTGATCCTGCTTAATAGAATCTGGTTTATGATAATGCTCGCCTGTGAACCCAGCACTCAGGAGGCTGAAGCAGGAGAATTGCTGTGTGTGTTTGAGGCCAGCCTAGGCTCCATAGTGAGTTCAGGACTGGCCTAGACTTCAGAGCAAGACCCTATCTCAAAAGAGACGGGGGGGGGGGGGGGTGTTGAAAGAAAGATGAAGACATTGTCAGAAGCATCAGTTAGGCGAGTCACCCTGAAGCAGGGAAACCTCTGCTATAGGCCTCAGATGTTATTTGAGAACATTCTTAGCTCTCAGGTTGGTGGAAAGCTAGGGATTCTGATTTTACATTTTAAAAAAGTTACTTAGTAATTACAGGAATGTTACATATCAAAGGATTTATCACAGCATATTGAATTAGATATACAAGGGGACCAGGGATGCAGCCATGAAAAAGGGCCAAGACAGCCCATAATAATCAGGCTAAGCCAAGCACCCCAGCCTCTCCAGAGGTTCTCCAAAATCCAATTAGCTAATCACACTAGACTCATTATGAGTGAGGCTATTTTCCCAAAACTTCAGTTCTCAGCCGGAAGGGGAGGGTAAGCAATGGGAAATTATGAGATTGAAAATGATTGAGGAATACTAAACACACATATCAATTTCCTGAAATGAATCTCGTCATGCTGAAGTAGGATAGGAACAGACAAGTAAAAAGAAGACAAGAAAAAATCACAAATTTAAAACTGTGTTTTTAATAAAGGCTGCAGCATTAGGATAAGCCCAGTTTTTGAAAGGCAGATCCCAGGCGTCTCAGGCAATGAGCCTGTAACTGGACTCGGGGTCTCTCCTTTTACTGTCACCCTCGATTCTTTCCCTCTCATCACCTGTGATGGCTGACACCTATGAAGGACCCACAGCTCTTCCACTAGGAAAAGCTCTTGCCTTTTATTTGCAAGTTACATACCTTTTTCCCATAGATTCATTCATCCTAGAGATTTACACCCAAATCCCCATAAATATACCCAACTCTGAGCACAAAGCCGATCTCTTCTTCTACTTCACGGAGGCCCACACACTATACTTTAAAATTTTTGCCTAATAAATTTTTCCCAAGCCTCTTACTGAATTGTTCTGAAAATCCTTTTCATGCAACAGGAAATCAGCAGACTTATTCTGTAGGCAGAGGGGTCTGGGTTCTAGTGTTCATTTACAGAGACTACTTGGATCCTGTCCAGTGACAGTTCTGTATCATAACACGCACTAAGAAAAGAAAGAAAGAAAGAGAGAGAGAGAGAGAGAGAGAGAGAGAGAGAGAGAGAGAGGGAGGGAGGAAGGAAGGAAGGAAGGAAGGAAGGAAGAAAGGAAGGAAGGAAGAAAAAATACTCAAAATACTTCTGGGAGTGTGTGTCAGTGGCTGGTCTTTGCCTAGCTTACATAAGGCCTGTGGGCTTGATCCTAAAATTACAAAAACAAAAAACCTTGAAATCTTAGAGTTTTTAACTTACTTTGTAAGAATAATCTTATCAATATGTACATGCACAAGTAATGTAAACAGACCCTCTTTGTACCCTCAACAGTATGATAACGTTTCTAGTTCAAGTTAATTTAATTTTGTCAGTACAAAAAATAAACAAATAGAGCATCTGTTAGTTATCATATGGCTATATTTGTGAGACTCATCAATTTTTCCTGTTTATTAAGTGAGCTGAATTCTTTTTGTGAGATGTTTGTACAAATCCATTCTTCATTTATCTAATTTATTCTTAACGGTATTTTTATAAATGTATACAAAGCTCTTTTTCCCACCATATTTATTAATATGCATATGCAATACATAATGTTTATAATGAACTTGAGTATTTTATGCACATATATATCACATTCACTTTACAATCCCTTCCCATTTTTGCCCTCCCACACCCTCCTCAGCCCCCCTTACTCCCACTATCATACCATGTGGTTCTATAGAACACCTGATTCTGAATTTCCCAACTCAGAGAAACCACACAATACTAACATATTTAATCTTCTGATTCTGACTCATTTCACTCGAATCACCACTCTCTAGCTCAGCTTCCTACCCCTAGAATGGGCTGCAGTGTTCAAATCTTGATGCCTCTTCTCTGAGTCCAGCAAATCCCTTTATTGGGATATTTGCCAAAAGTTCTTTTATATATATATATATTTTTTTTTTTTCTTTGAGACAAGGTCTCGCTCTGTAGCCCAGATTTGTCTGTAGCCCAGGTTTGTCCTAAACTCATTGGTGGAGCCCAGGCTGGCCTTGGACCCAGGACAATCCGTCTGCCTCAGCTTCTGAGTGCTGGGATTCCAGGCATGCACCACCACACCTGGCTTTATGTGGTGCTGGGGAATTGAACTTGGGTACTTAGCATCTGCTAGGCACGTGCTGTAACCACTGAGCTATTCCTCCAGCTCATATACAAGGCTCTTTATATAACGAAAGTATCAATCTTTTGGTCTTCATATTTTCTGAGTACTTTCTCAGCATATTTTCTGTACTTTCTCACATGTTCTCTTAAATTTTCTTTCTTTTTTTTTTTTTTTACCTCAGAGTGGTTTCTAGGAAGTGTTTCATACATTTGTAAGAACAAAGAATGGTCTTGGAGAACTTCAGAATTCTCTTTCGGGTATGTGACTTCATATGACATTAATTATTTATCCCTAAGAAAATGAAATTCTCCAAGATGCTTTCCACAACTAAGCCAATACTTTTGTATAATAGTTAAAAGCAATTTGGCAATTAACTTAGCAATGATGTAAGTTGACCTTTGCAATTCACACTGTTTGGAAGTCAGTTTGCTCCATTCGGCATCTGCTAGAACTACACTGCAGAATAAAATGTTCTTTCCTCTCTATTCTTTTCAATGCCAAGTAGAGCTAAAGTCAATACCAATTTGTAGCATAAATTTCAGAGCACCTAAGGAACCATAACCAAAGTGAGCAATTCCTAGGATGTGAACAAACCCAAAGAGTTTGAATCGATTTCCACACATGGAGTCTTACTTTTTTTCTGTATCTATATTTTGAAAATAAGCATCTTTCCTAGGAAGCATATATAGGCCAGATAATTTAAGGAAAAAGATCAAAGAGTTCTCAAAATAAAAAATACAGAAATTATTATAACCTTGAGCAAGCCATAGGCAATCCTAGGACATTTGCTTATGCACCTGGGCATTTATGAAAACTAGAGGAAAAGAAAAGGCACATTTGTTGTGACAGTAACACCCCACTTTGCTTTGTAGGAGGAAGGAGTCCTACCACAGTTTCTCTGCCCGCACCTGACATGCAAGGGCATTTTGCAAAAGAAATCAGTGAGAATGAAAATCCAAGTCACTCCGTGTCTGTGTGACTCAAAAGGCAAAACTAGGCTCAGCTCCCCCTGGTACCCAAATTGGAGTGAAGTTACCACTTTGCGGGGTTACAGAGGGCAGGATGAATGCTACTGTTGGAGCCAGTTGCCTGGGTTTCTGAAATGGAAGACTAAACCACGTCCAAAGCAGACTGACTGCTGTTTCACAAGCCCAGGCTTGTAAATGTGGGAAATTGGAAGGATTTCACCTCTGTGCCAAGCAACAATAGGGAAAAATGTTTTGTTTTCTTGTCATGATACTAAAATACCTGCTTGAACCTCACAGTTTATAAAGCTGTCACACATTGTCTTACACCCTTTGAACCTGGCCACCAGCCTGGAAGATGGGTGCCTCTGGATGTCCCATACATCAAAAGGTGCTTTGCATATAGTATGCACTCCATACTTTTTAAATAAATTGTACATAAGTGAACTTTCTTCTTCAAATTCACCAGAAGAATTGAATAGCTATCACATCTCAAATGTAAAGAAGTTGTGGTAGTTTGTTACTTGACAATTCACACATGTGTACACACAAAGAAGCATGATGGATTAGGTGGAAATGATTAATCACATTGTATCAAATATTCAGTTATAAAACATGTTATTCAGTTAAACTCAATGAACTCTAGTTTTTAACCCAATAATAAGGTCTTCTGAGATTTTAATTTAACTTACTTTTAGTTTTTATTTGCTGGGGATTGAACCTAGGGCCTCATTGTATGGTAGGAAAGCACTCTACCACTGAGCTATACTTTTAGCCCCAGAAATATATTTTTGAAAATTAGGTAAGTATAGAGTATCTGTCCCATTAATTATCCCTTAGTTGGTTAGGTGGTAATAAGGGAAACAGGCAGTTCTAGAAGCCTACCAGCACAACCTCGTATTTCATAGTGTCATGGTGATACAGGCAGAGCCCAGTGGATGGGGCTGGAAGAGCTCATGCATGAAACTGGACACTTGGAAACTGATGATAACTTTAGTGGGTAAAATGTGACCTCAGGGGAATACATTTAGGAAAACCAAAAAATCTTCTCCCGAGCTGGAGGAATGGCTCAGCAGTCAAAGTGCTTGCCTGACAAGTGCTAAGTACCCGAGTTCAATTCCCCAGCACCACATAAGCTGGGTGTGGTGGCACACACCTGTAATACCAGCACTCAGGAGGCTGAGGCAGAAGGATTGCCACGATTTCAAGGCCAGCTTGGCTCCATAGTGAGTTCAGGACCAGCCTGGGCTACAGAGTGAGACTCTGACTCAAAAAAAAAGAAAGAAAAAGAAAAAGAAATCTCCCAACATGTGGGCTAAATAGTATTAAGAGACAAAGGCGCCTGAATTAAAAACAATAACATCAGATAATATACAATATCCACTTTAAGACAAACTAATGCAAAGGAACTGAGAAATTGAGACCATCAACAAAAATGATTTTTACTTATAATTTATTTTGCTCAATATTTTTTCTAGTACATCTGTAATTCTTCCATTATATGATATTTATTGACCACGCAATTTTCATCACTGCATTTTCAGAAATGGGAATTTTGAGGATGGTATTTTTAAAAGTTTCCTCGAAGGGAAAAGAGAGGTGATATGCAAGTAAAAAAATATATATATACATATATATATATATATATATACACATATATATATATGTATGTATATATATATGTATAAAACAATTTTTTAAAAGTTTCTTGGGGGCCTAAATAAATTCACTTTATCTTTGTGTTCCTGTTCTTTTTCTTACATACTTCTTTATACTTTATACTCCTTTTTTCTCCTTTTCAGTTATCAAGATAAAAATCAATAGGAAAAGATGTATTCCAGCCCTGTCACTAACACTTTGCATTAACTATTCCCTGTCAAAAAAAAATGGGAAAAATAGCCCCTGACTGTCCCCAATTCACTGTTAGGGTTTGAATCTTAATTGTTCCCAAATATCCCATATGCTAAAGGTTTGTCCCCAGCCCATAGATGTGAGGCCTCTAGGATGAAGGGTCTAGTGGAAGCTAGCACCTCTGGGACATACCATGGGAGAGGATGCTGGGAACAGGACTCTGTCCCACTCTTTTTGGCTGAAGTCAGCAGCTTCCTCTGCCACATGATCCTTGCTGTATCCTGCCTCATTTCAGACTCAAAAATAGCGGATCCAACTGGCCATGGGCTAAAGCTGCTGCAGCTGTGTGCCAGAATCCTCACAAGTCGTTTAACTCAGGTATTTTGTGACAGCAACAGAAAGCCGACAAATGCTCACTGACAGAAATTATATATATAAAATTTGGATATATATATATATATATTATTTGGATATATATATATATATATATATATATATATATATATATATATATATATTTTGAAATCAGGCTCTGAAAACCATGCTGAGGGCTTCACAAAAAAAGCAATTGGACAGCACCTTGATCATCTTCATGTATGGGCAACCACAGAATGGACTGAAGAGCTGATAAGCAATCGGGAAAACCTACAAGTGAATAAAGACGTTCAGCAAGGGAAAAGTGACGAGCCCTCCAAACATCACCAAAGGAGCAACTATGCCACTGATGTATCTTCCTTGGCCAGTTAAAAATATGGCTTTATGGGGGCTGGAAGAATAGCATAGCAGTCATAGCGCTTGCCTAGTAAGCACAAGGCCCTGAGTTCAATCCCCCAGCACCATATAAGCCAAGTGTGCTGGTGCACACCTGTAATCCCACCACTTGGGAGGCTGAGGCAGGAGGATTGCTGTGTTTATGAGGCCAGCCTGGGCTCCACAGTGTGAACGCACTGCTTTGACTAGACAGCAAGACCCTGTTTCAAAAATAATAAAAAGAAAAATAATACAGTATTACTCACATGTTTCTTTGGGAAGTTAAATAAAACTAAAACAAAATTAGACAACTAACCACAGGATGTATCTTTTTCCAAAGGCTGTAAAGGAGTTATAGTCTTATAAGAGAGCAAATCAGTTAAACAATCAACATTTTACAGATTTGCTTTACAAAGCAATCAGAAATAGTTTCCTCATCACTACAATTCTGTGCAGCTTCCTTCACTGTTGTACTTCAGGGTACTTGAGATCTAAAGATAAGTTTCACAGTCCTCCAGTGGCTTTCTCTAATGGGGTGGAGAGGGGCATTCCTGGCCAGAATTTGGAGCTGTAATTTCAGAGCAATCTGCTTCAATGGTAAGTTGATCTAACTTTTCACATCGTGAAATGGAGAAACTGTAATGACAGAGGAAAATAAAGTCGTTCTTGGCTCAAACAAGTCTCAGCTACTGCCAGAATTCCTCCACATTTGCAATAAAAAATAAAAAGCTGGAGAAAGGTAACCACTTTCCTATAAAAATGAACCTGCTCATTTGTGAAACAAATAAAACAAAACTTGATGTGGGCTTAGACGAATCCCGTCTTCTCACAGGCCCTGTGACTGTGAAGTGTCCGCGTGGGCTATGGCAGCAACACGATGGCGTGCCAGCATCCAAGGTGAGCTGCCTTTTCTATGAGTCGCTTACACAAGCCTTTCATGTGCGCTCTAGACTTGTACACTGAACCGCATTGTTGACATCACTGCTTGAATGTCTCAAAGGCACCTTAAACTCAAGGTTGACGGTCCCCAGACCACAGCGATTGTTTCTTACACTCCTCAAGTCTTGGTCCTCCTCCAGCAATTCCTCGGTGGATTCATGCAGCTGCACAAGTCGCAAACTGATCGTGCGTAGCCTCACATTCTCACTCTACCACATTCAGCACCAAGTTCTGCTCCTTTTACCTCTTCAGTGTCTCTCTCCGGCCCCTCTATCTCCGCCCTGACTATCCCCCTTCCCCGCTGTAGCTCACTACCACAAGGCCTCCAGACAGCCCCTTCCAATTTCTTCTCCACATTTGAACCAGAGTCACTATTTCAGAATGCAAAGCCCATTGTACCACACACACTGTCTTGTTTAAAACCCTCAGGTGCATTGCTGTTGACATGGAGATCATGAAAAAAATCCTTTGCATTCACTGCCAACAATGGTGCTGTATTTTTAACTGGCCAAGGAAGATACATCAGTGGCATAGTTGCTTCTTGGTGATGTTTGGAGGGCTCATCACTTTTCCCTTGCTGAACGTCTTTATTCATTTGTAGGTTTTCCCGATTGCTTATTAGCTCTTCAGTCCATTCTGTGGTTGCCCATACATGAAGATGATCAAGGTGCTGTCCAATTGCTTTTTTTGTGAAGCCCTCAGCATGGTTTTCAGAGCCTGACTTCACTTGAATATATATATATTTCTATCAATGAGCATGGTCTGGTTCCTGCCCACTTTTCCAGCCTCCATCCATACCACATTCTCCCTTACTAAAGAGAGAGAGTACTCAAAATTCCAGAGCATACTCTCCAAAAGGGAAAATTTTCTAATAAATTTGTTCAGAAGAGTCATTATGACTGATGGAGTAATATTGGATAAAACAATATGAAGACAGAATGAATGAAGATTTGCACTTGCTCCAGCCTTGACACAGCAACCCCCACCAGACACTTCCACAAACACAGGTGTTACCGAACAGCTGTACTGCTGCGCTTTCTACCACACTCCAGGCCTCTCCCTCCCTCTGCCTAGGGCCATTAGGATGTGAAGTATTTCTACCCGGCTCCTAAGCATGTCCTACCACTTCACTGTGTCCCACACAGGGCTTGTCCATGTAAATTGGTACTTTAGTATGGCAAATTTCTAACATAGAACACACAGGCAAGTCTCAGATTTTAGAAAAAGCTAAAAAGTATTCTCTAGTTTCTATTTTCTTTTTGAATGAAAAACTTCAAAATCACAAAAATAGAGAACAGAGATTGAATCTTTATCTATATCTCATCCTCAGTTACAAACATTTTACTCTTACATTCTATTCTTTTTTATTTCAGTTTTTCTTTGCTAAGGCTTGATCAACACAAAGTGCTTCAGTAAGCATCTCTTCAAAATATGAACACTTTCCTTTGTAACCACATGACAATCATCAAACTTAAAGTTAACAATTATTCTTTGTTTTCATCTCATGTAGTTAATAATCATATTTTCGTGATTGTTTTAAAAGTCTCTTTTTACTGGTGCTACACTCGAACCTAATCCAGTCAAGATCCACGCACTGCGTTTAGCGGCTATGTCTCTTACATTTCTTTCTCTTTCTTCCCTAAGTCATTGATTTGTTGCAGAAACGAGGTTAGCTATGCTAAAGAATGTCCCGTGTTCTGGATTTATCTTTTTGCCTACTTGAAACATCATTTAGCTTGTGCCACTCTTCCTGCATCTCTTGTAAAATAGAAATTAGCTCTAAAACCTAAACCTGGATTATATGAAAATTAGCTATTTTGGCAAGAATATTTTACAGGAAGTCCTATATACTTCAAATTATATCTTGTCAACAAGTTCAAAGGGCTTATAGCCCCACTTTTAATGGTACTTAGTACTACTTTATTTTTAGCATTGTTTATAAAGACTCATAAACTCAACAAGTAATGACCAAATGCCTACTATTGTTACTATAAGCAAGGTCCACTTAGAGGTTATCAGGAAGCAAACAGTCAGGTCCAACGTTTGCGAAGCTTTTACACATTATCATCTCAATGATTGTTCTACAGACTCTTTTTAACGTGTGTATTCATTGTTTAATATGAAATTGTTATTTTTTATATTTGCATGCATGTGTGTAAGTTTACGTATGTTTCACCCATTCCTCTTACTTATTAGCTGTTGACTAATTTGGGGGTATCTGGGCAAGCCATAACTCAAACCCCCTTCAATGAGAACTTTCCTCCTCCCACATCTGTATGAAAACCCCTTGACCACGGAGGATGTACCTCAGTGACAGAGCACTTGCATAACATGTGCCAGGTCCTGGGTTTGATCCCCTGCACCACAAAAGATAAAATAAATAAAATAAGATAAAATAAAAATTAACACCAGGCTACCAGCACCCACCGTTGGCACTGTCCATGGGCTGCGGCCACAATGACAGACTACGGAGAGGTGCAGTGTAATGAGCTGGAGGCATTGGAGGCCAACGACCCCGATTCCTTCATAGTGTTACCAGAAAGTCCACCCAATTTCACTATTACCGTGATGTCTGAGGCTGGAGAAAATGACAAAACTGCCCAGACTACCCTCAAGTTTCCATACAGTGAAAAATACCCAGATGAAGCTCCCCTTTAGGAAATATTCTCCCAGGAAAATCTAGAAGACAGTGAGATCTCAGGCATTTTACCATTGTGGACCTTGCAGGTAAGAAAAGGATGAAGAAAATCTTGGTATGGTCATGATCTTTACCCTAATGACGGCTGTACAAGAAAAACAAAATAGTAGATGAGATTAAAAACTAGAAGAGAGGAGGAAAAGAAACCAAAAGAAAGAAAAGCAGAAGCAGAAATTAATCCATGCACCCTTGTTACAACTGAAAATTTCTTAAGTTGGAAAGCCAAGTTTGATGCGAAAGTCTTGGAGATGAAAAAGAAAAGCATGAAAGAAGAACAAGCAGGAAAAAATACATTGAGTGGGAAACCGACCATAATCTTGACACATCAGATATCCAGTTCTTGGTGGATGCCGGAAATGGTGTGGAAGTAGAGGAGTCTTTATTCCAGGACATGGGTGACTTGGAGCTGGAAGAGGCTGAGGACGATCCAGATTACAACCCTGCAGACTCAGCCGGCTGATGGAGTGCCTTTCCCTGCAGGCTGGACTGCCACAGCACCTGTGGCTGAGCTGAAAGGGTTTTAATTTTCCATTTTTTTCTAAAAAAACCATAATTTTCAGAAGAATATTCTTCTGATAACTTTCTTCATTGAACTTAATAAGCTGACCTTGACATTTCAAAAAATAAAAATAAATAATAATTAAACCCTGTTATTGTTTGGACTGTCCCCCAAAAGCCTCATATATTTGGATGTTGTGGATTTCAAGTGCTGTTGGGAGGTGGGGTCTGGTAGGAAGTGGCAGATTGATGGGAGTGGGGCAAATTACTGGACATTTGGAAAACACTACCTCTTTTCTTTCTCTTTGGTCTGTTACCCTTCTTTATCAAGAGTTCCCAGTTATCTTAGGTATGTTTTCATTGCTGGACACAATACCCAACACCCACAGCTTGAAGAAGGAGAGGTTTATTTAAGCTCACAGTCTCAAAAGTCTAGGTCCATGCATGATTGGCTGGCTCCTAGGCAGAAAAAGCAATGGTGAAAGGGCTCTTGTAGAAGACAACTGTTCACTACATGGCAACCAGGAAGCAGAGAGGAGTCTGAGATAAGAACATTCCCTTCTGGGTCATGCCACAGTGACCTATGCTTCCAACCAGGCCCCACCTCCTAACAGCACAGGAAATCACCAGTGGACTAACTACTGATGAGCACAGCACCTCCCCGATCCAATCATCTCTCAAACATGAGATTTGGGGGACTTTATAAATTAAAATCATAAGCCACAGCACCATAAATTCTCCTTCTACAATCACCATGAGCGTCTCTGAAAAATATGAGAAATAAAGTTAAAGGAGGCAAAAAAGGAGAGGAAGGAAGATAAGTGAAAAATAAAAGTAATGAAGGAAAAAGGAGAAAAAAAGACAAATAGGGCTTTGTAAAAGACATTTACATTGGAGAGATTAGGCTGGCAATGTCCCACCAATCAATTTTTGTCATCACTGCAAGTGAGACACTGTGACATTTTGTGTCTTGAAATGGGATACAATTAGGATGTACATGGTACCATTTGAACCTGCTAAAGTCTCTGGCTGTAACTATCACTTTACAGGAAACAGAGAGAGTAGAAAAACAAATAACTATAAAACCACACTATGAGGAAACAGCCGAATCTGAGATATGGGCATTCTATGATATGAATGACCTAATGCCTTATTAGACGAGGTTCACTGGGAAATAGACTGAGACTAAGAATCATATTCAGAAGACTTATTAGAGAGCCATCTGAGGGAAGATACACAGTGGAATGAGACAGAATTGCACACAGAGAGAAATCAAACTGTAATACACTTACAATGAAGAACTGGACCAACCCCACAGGGCATACTGACCACTCACAGAAGCCAGACCACCATGCCTTTGAACCCTTACAAAGACCTTGCCCCTACTGGGTATGTGAGAAAGAGGGGCCCATGCACCACAAGGGGGTGGGGCACATTCTGGCCACACACTCATGCCACTTACATATGCACTTACACCCATTTTTGCTGAAATTCAGAAGTTCTGCTTTTAATTTACAATAGACCACCACTTGACCCACTTAATCTCATAACTTGATGGTTCTGACAAAAATCCAGTCCTGGCTGTAAGGTTATTATATGCTCCAACACCCAAGGACTTAGTACCTTAAGAAAAGCGCCTTTGTGACTAGTGTATCTATTTCTCTGTTGCTAAGGACATGGCCATAAGCCAGAACCTTGGGATCTATGTCTCTATGCTGTGATTTTTCTACTGGATTTGCCATACATTCTTCATGACATCTTTTCCCACCACAGAGAATTCTTATGCCATAGGCAGGAGTGTTTTCGGCACAGCCTAGACCTGCTACAGATTGCGTCACTTCTCATTTCTCAGGATTAGAATCAAATTCAGCAACTTCCATGTCATTTGGTAAATGGGGCAAGTCAATATTTCTGAGCAAAGAGTACACTGCTGTCAAGAACCCAAAGTGACCTTCCAAATGTTTTGCTTCCTTTTTAATTGCAGGAGAGGAGGGATGTCCTTTACTTTGAAGGGAATGTCCTAACATAACCCTAGGTTATGTTACTAGGATCTTTAAAATCTCAGTGATGTAGTGGACCCTAGGATATTTATAGGGATTGTGTTCCATTTGCTGAAGCACAGGTATCTTAACAATGTCTCTAAGGAACTGTCACTGCTCACTCTATCCAATTAATACGCCATTGAAAAAGTTTGCCAATATGATGTCCTAAAGAATTCCCAGGGGATCCATGTCCCTTGGGACCATGTTGTGTGTTGTGTGGTAAGGCAGGGCAGAGAGAACTTCTTCCAATGAAGGGAATGTTAGCTTTATCAGAAAAAAAGTTGGCAGGCCCAGAGAGGTTGGGAAATCTGATGACTCAATATCATCAAGTGCAGTGACCCAGATGTCTCCAGGCCTAGTCTCAAGGTCCCACTTTGTCCCAAACAGGGCCTGATCCAGATAGACATTGTGAACTTGCCAGGATTGAGTCATGTGACCTTTATCATTAAGTCCCAGATCGGATCATCTGTTCCTTCTACCCTCTGGCTCCAAGAGATGAGAAGCTCTACATGCTCCCTAGGAAGCTTTCTGATGATTCATCACCCTCCGACTTTCACCGTCTCTTCCCAGAGCATTGGCAGCCCCAGCAGAAGCCTTCCAAGTTTCCACAGTCTTCATGCTTCACACTCTCCCCACGCCTGTCAAATGCCTGTGATACGGACTTCACCAGTGCTTTCCCTTCCAAGACATCTCATGCCAATTAATCTCCAGTGCAAGTCTTGAAAACCGTGCCTATACACCACACCAGGGCTATTAAAGTTCCACCTATTACTAGTGATGGCTTTGTATTGCCAGCTGGCAGGCAGCTCAGCCAGCTCCAAAACCCCATTTCAGATTCTGTTTACTGGCATCACTCCTGGCACAAACCTAGGTCAAGTTTCCTAAGAAAGAAACTCTGTCTCAGAGATTTATGTCCAGGAGGGTGTTGTTGTTGTTGTTGCTGCTGTTACTGTTGTTGTTTTTCCATACTGGAGATTGAACCCAGAGACTTTTACATCATTCTAGAGCCAAGCTACATCTCTGGCCCTTTTCTAGCCTTTATTTTGAGGCAGGATCTCCCTAAGCCGCCCAGGCTAGGCTTGAACTTGTGATCCTTCTGCCTCAGCCTCCCAGAGTGCTGGGATTACAAGGATTACAAGCAGGTGTACCACATGCAGTTTGTTCAGGAGTTTTACCTGGGAGAAGCTTCAGGAGCATGCCTAAAAAGGAAGGAGGGAAACAGGATTGGAAAGAGGAAGAATTTGAATTGATGTAGTCACAACCAAAGTCTCGGGCAGGGATGTCTGGAGTTTGGATGATCCTTCAGAGTTGTTCCACACTGGGGTAGGAGGACTGGGCACTTCGACCCTGTAAACAATCTGTCATTAGATATATGCTTGTGGCCCCTTAGCAGCTCAACTCCTAACAGCTGCAGAGTACTTTGGTCATGAGGAAGGGGTCTGGGAAGCATAGTACAGCATCCACTATTACAGATTTCTACAAAAATCAAAGGCTTAGGGTTTAGGGGGAAAGTGGAAGGAGAGCTATTGTTACCGAATAAGAGGTTTAAGAGGCAGAATAACCAAAAGCAATGTGTGGCTTCTTTTTGATCCCGGTCTGCACAAGCCAACTCTAAAAAGGTATCTCCAAGATACTTAAGGAAATTTTCATGCCGATGTAGTTTTAGAAGACATTATATAATTATTATCAATTTTGCTCATGTGTCAATGACATGGTGATTATGTAAAAAGTCTTTTCTCACTTGCTATGCACACTGAAATAAAGGTGAAATAACACGACATTAGAATTTGCAAAATTATTCCAGGAAAATACTGGAGGAGAGAAGCAGATGTGACAAAATAAATTATTTTGACCATCACTGAAGTTGAGCGAAGTTGTTATTTGGCGTCATCTCTGTATGTGCTTAAAACTTCCATCATGACTCTATAAAGGACATGGGCTAGGTAACTGCAGTGTGCCACTAACCCTCGCCCTTAGGAACCACAGCGTCCATGGCTGATGCTCGCATCTCCAGTTACCTTTCTTGACCTCTCTACAGACAGAAAATCAGGTTCAACTTTAAGACACCAGACACGAGTTGTGGGGAGATTCTCACCAGCACACACGTGGAATGAGCCACCAAAATCTGTCAGAGGCAGATAACTTTCTTATGTATTGTTTACTGAATTATACTCAGAGTCTAACACACTACTTGGCCCAGGGTAGGGGCTGAATAAATATTTGTTGAAACTACAATGCAAGAAATACTTCCCGAGTTCTCCTTCCTGTCGCCATCCACCACTCTCTTCGTTTATTTCTATCCTGGACGGACGAGGGTCGTAAGGTCCTGCTATCTTGTCGTTGGCCTCGTTTGAGTACCGGTGCTTCACGTGCAACTAATATTCTTGTTGCTAGTATCAATAATAACCTTGTCCTCTTAAAAAGCAACCTCCTTTCCAAGTGGGTGTTCCGCGTAAGTGAAACGTTAGAGAAGGGCAGTAATAGGTAAAACATGCTCAGAGAAAGCGAGACGGCAAGGAAGCTGGGGAGGGGAAAGCTGAGCTCCCGGCAACGGGGTAGGAACATAGGGAAGGGGGGAAGAATGAAATCAGGGCGGATTTAAAAACCCTGAGGACCCGTGGGAAAAAGTGTCAGACTTCTGGCCAGGAACTAAAATGTATGTCTGCAAAACGTGTATAGCCAAGCAACTAACCACTTCAGCCTCCCAATCCCTTTCTCTAGGCCCCCTAAGAGCTGCCTTCCCACACTTTCTACCCCCTTGTCCCGGCAAAGTCCAAAATCAGCAATCCGTGTTGACATCAATGTGCAAAGGGCTTCGAGCCCCAGGTAAAAACAAAAGATGCCTGCAAAAAAGGCAAATGACAGAGAAACTCAAGGAAAGTTCATGATGGAAAAATAAACACAGGCAAAAACAAACATCCACAGAGAGGAAAAAGAGGGAAACCAGAGACAAGATCAGCCAGAAAAAAAAAAGAACAAAAACAATGAGAAAAGCCAAGAATGGGGGGGAGAGGAGAGGACGAGAATAACAGGCAGGCACAATCCTCCAAAGGAAAGTAGAGGAAGAAACAGGAACAGGATTCATATCGGGGAGACAGGGCTAAGAGCTGTCACATGCCTTGGGCCACATACCACTCCAAAGACGGAATACCAGCCTCCAGGTTGCAAAAGTGGAAGCAGCGGCTTAACAAGTTTCTTTCCAAATAACAATTGGTGCAGCAGAATTTAAACACAGCTCTTCTGATTTTAAAACTCATGTAGCCCTGGGTTTCAAAAATGTAAAAATTATGACTTGTGTATTTGAGTGATTATATTCACTGATACCAGCAATGAGTTGCAATCAACAATTCCTTAATTTTGCCTGTGTGTGTGTGTGTGTGTGTGTGTGTGTTCTTGAGGACAGAATCCAGGACCTCATACATAAGATGTATACATGCTACCGCTGAGCTACAACCCCCCCCCCCCCCCGCCACACACACACACAAGCCCTTGGATAATTTCTTGAAATGAATTCTGAATGCTCTTATTCCTTCAAAAACATTACCCTTCTGTCCCTACTCGACTTGACCCGTGCAGACCTAGAAATCTTTCTCACGTGATAAACCATCTACCTACACCCAAATAGCCAAGGCAAAAGAGATGACACTACCCACCTGCTCAGGTAATTCTAAAGCCCTCTATAGAAAGTACTCCCCAGGGACCAACCTGAGAAGGGAGAAAAGTGCAGGTGTTAAGTGGGTAGAACTCAGGGAAGTACGTGATTGAGATAATATGAAAACATATTTGAAGCTGATGCCCAAAATGCTAGGGCCATAGATGGGTGAATCTGTTGGGGTTCTTTTTGGGGGGTGGGGCTTCACACTATATTTCTTGTATCATGATTAAATCATAAGCTCCTAGAGGGAAGAGATCATCTACTACATCTTTATCTTGTCCAAAACTGTACAGTGCCTTAAGTTGCAAAGATTTCAAGGACTGGGACAAGGCACAGGTTCAATCTCTATCACTTCAAAAAAAAATCAAATGTCATAATTAAGTTTCAGAATTAAACAAGCTCCTTTTTGGAATGAAGGTAAGAAGTGAAGTACTGGGTGCTCAGGAGATAGGAAGAAGTGCTTTTTTGTTGTTATTTTGTTTTGTTTCGTTGAAACAGGGTCTTGCTCTATAGTCCAGGCTGGTCCTAAACTCACTGTGGTGCCCGGCCTGGACTTGAATACACGGCAATCCTCTTGCCTCAGCCTCCTGAGTGCTGGGATTATAGGGTTGTTTCATCATACCCAGTTTATGTGGGACTGGAGAATTGAACTCAGGGCCCTGAGCTTGCTAGACAAGCACTTTAACCACTGACCTCTAGGCCAAGAAGTACTACTCTGACACCAGTCCCTGGGTATTAGTTTTCCTCTATCCCTTATGTTTCTTCCCTATTAACTTTCAATTTTCCCAGTCACTGGAGCTCTTCTATGCCAGAGCTCTTCTATGCCATACTTATTATCAGAGGCACAAAGAGGACACACAGTCTGTGTAGACAAAGTAACCACCAAGTCTGATCATCCAGTAAAAAAATTTGAGCCCATGGAACTTTGAATCCTTCCACAAAGAATCCTTCTCCAACATGAATTCACAGGCCCCTTGGATGTACTGGCTGGGAGCTGAATCCGGTGTTGATTTTCCTGGTTCAGAGAGCCAAACAGAGTTATTGCTGCCAGACAGGTGTATTTGTTTTTGAATGATAAGGACACTCACTAGCTCTCAGTGTGGGCTAATAATAAACACTTTAGACATCCTTCTAAGTCTGAAAGAGGAAAGACTAAAAAACCCTCGGGCAACAAAGTCTGTTAATGGAGTACTTAGAGCACCTTCTCGGCCTTGTACCGAAGGTGGGTACTGGCTACTTCTCCTGGCAAGCAAACCCTGTGAAAACTGCCTGTGAAATACTTCACCCGCCAATAGAGCTCTCAGTTAGGTTTACCCAAGTAAACAGAACAGAGACTTTGAGAGTCAGGAGAAATCAAATTTAAAGAGTATATTAGTCCCAAAGAGATATCAAAGAGAATCAGAGCCATGTGTTGGCCTGAGCTTTTCCTTGGGAGATGGGAACAAGCATCTATTCACCCCAGAAAGAGCACAGACATCAGACCAAAGGGACGATTACACCGCAGTCCAGCTTGGTGAATTTATTGCGGTTACCTACAAGAATGCCTCTGTCTGCTTCTTACAGGACCATTGGAAAAAGTAAGGAAGCTTTTTTCACCCGTTCAGCCCATCAGCCTGGAAACTATTTGCCTGCAAAAGTGCACCGTTGGTGAGAAGCTCAGACAAACGCTGAAATAAAAGAGGGTGGCCAAGAGAATTCGAGAAGGAAGTGGACAGAACAAGTTTTGCGCGTCCCTTCAGCCTACAGGCAGGGTGGTTTAGAAAGAGATGGGAGGCCACATCCTAACCACAGCCCTAGGCCTGGTCACCTAGTGGCAGCAGGTTACTTCCGGGATCGAATTGCATTGTAATGTAAGGTGGAAAAAAAAAATACAGTTCCATGATTGGGCACCAACGTCATTCTCTCTGGCCTCCCGTTGACTGAGTTCACATCTCTAAGGTCCGTTTTCATTCCCGGTTCTTAATGGACTTCACCATGTCGTTTTGGGTTTGATTTGTTTGTTTTTTGTTTGTTTGGTTGGTTGGTTTGGGTTTTGTTGATGGTTTTTTTGCCACCACATATCACTCGAAAGGAGCGTCCTCTGGCTGACTGTGATGGGCCTATGCACCGCCAGATGCCAGCTGATTCCTCATGGCTCTGGACGTAGTTAAGGGCTCTTTTGGTGCATGAGGGAATCTGGATCTCGGGTGGCTCATGGAGATGCGGGCAAGTCTTCTCCCAGCCATCTGGGACTGGCCATGAGCACTGGCTGGTAGTGAGGACAGGGCTTCATTGCTGAACTTCTGAGACTTTGATACCAACTGCATTAAAAATCACAGCTCTTTCCCTGAGGGAGACATGAACGGGTGTTTTATCCTCTTCCTGTGACTATCCTGAGGCTTTTAAAGTCTCTACTAATGAAGTTAGCCCATCTGTTTCACCAATTTTTGCACATTATTTTTAATTTCCAAAACAGTTCTTCTCTGGAATATTTTACTTATATCATTATTTCTTTCTTCTCCATTACTTTTTACTTAAAAAGAATTATTGTTCTCCTAAAAAAGTACAATATTATTCCTAATATTTTAATTTTTAATTCCAGACAGCAAATACATGACTATTTACCTGTTTCTCGAATTTGAAATTTTTATAACAAAAAAGAGAAGAAGAGACTGAGGGCTCTTTTCCTCAAAGTTAAGATACTATTAAAGAATTTACTCTTCAGAAAAGTAAATGAATGTTTCCTGAGGAACGTGTTTCATGATTGGGAGTGGTATATAATATACAGCATGACATTTTCTAAAAGCAACTGCTAGGATAGCATTATTTTTTTTTCTTTTTAAACTTGGATTAAACCCAGCACTTTCACACCGAGCTACTTTATTTTCCCAGCTTTTAAAAAATACTTTTTTTCTTGAGACAAGGTCTTGCTAAATTGCTTAGTTGGCCAGGCCAGGCTTGGCCCAAATTTCAATCCTTCCTTCTGTCTCAGCCAGCCCAAAGTGCTCAATCACAAGCCTGTACCACCACCCCCAGCTAACATCACCACAAAGAAAGAACTGGTACTTCCTGATCTGAGAATAGTTGCTTCATGGATTCTCCTTGTCTCACTGTCTTCATAAGACATATTTCCTTGTTTCAACATTTTTATCACATTACTATGATGTAATCCAGAGAGAAGTGTCTCCTTAAGAGATACATGCTCAAGTATTTATAAGAATCTGCCACCTCTTGAAATAAATACATAAACGTGTGTATGTGTGAAACATATATGTATTATGAAGGAAAAATGAAGCAAAATGAGTAAATAATAATCTAGTGAAATATAATAGAGAGTACTCTGTTATTCTTTCATTTTTTTCTGTATGCTGGTTTTGTTTTTTGTTTTTTTAATTGATAGGAACTGAAGTGAGGGCCTTGTGCATACTGGACAAGTGCTTTACCACTGTGCTATATCCCTAGCCCTATATGCTGAAAATTTTCATGATTAAAATCTTAAAATAATTAATGAGAGGAACAAAGAGAAATGAAAAGAATGAATAAAAATAGAGAAAAAGGAAGAAAAAAAAAGAAATGCTTCCTTAAGACAGAACCTTGAAAGGCGTGATGTTTCACTGGTTGCTCATTTTGAGAATACTCACAGTAAACAATAGCTTGGCCCTTTTTTTTTTTTCTTTTTTTCTTTTTTTGTACAGGAGATTGAATCCAGGGCCTCACACTTCCTAGGTAAGTCTTCTATCACTAAAATAGACCCTTTAAGCCCCTCAACATTATATTTTCAGTGCTCATGTCCATGTATTTTAAATTACACAGCCAGTCCCTCACACTGAATCTTTGCAGAAAATCTTCTCCTGAGAATCTGACTACTTCAACATTCCCTTGTAGCCACTCCGTGAGTCTGATTTATCTGCTGAAGCATGATTACCTCAAACCTGATACCTTATGTAATTCAAGGAACTCCTCTTTTTAATGAAGTACCTATATTGAGCTAGTTGAGGTAGGTGTTCTTAGCTGAATGATCCTACCAGCATTTACAACCCAACAACCTAGCCCTGGCCACCTTCTATCTGAAATGGCACATGTCACACTCTAGCCATTATAACACACGAGAAAAATCTGGTGGTGTGCCTTCTGGATAAATTCTTGCTTTCTTCATAAAATGGGACTTTCAGCTTTTTCCCTTAAGCCTTTACCCTTTGACCGTTAGCTTCTTTTAATCTGGAGTGTAGGTAGGAGATCTGGAACTACGGCAGCCATCTTGAGATCCTCAGGTGATGGTGGAATAAGAAGAAGAAAAGTGTCTAGAAAACTGAAATGGAGCTCAGCTGCAGAACAGCTACTTAGCATATGGGGGGTCCTGGGTTTGATCCCCAGTACTGCAAAACAACAAGGAAAAAAAAGGCCAAGCTTCCTGATTGAACTTCCTATTGAGAAAAACAACATCCTATTACACTGAAATCTTGAAGAATAGTCTACAAGTTGTAGCTGGAAGAGTGTCATTGAAGGATTTTGTCACCTTCCAGAAGACTTAGTCCTGGTCTATTGAGTCATTCCCAGCCTCCAACCATTAACTGATGATGCCTTAATCAGGACTTGGGCTGCCCAGGGAATAAGGTTTTCATCTGCCAAATTTGCCACACCCACTAATAGACAAGTCTTAGGTTCCAACTGTGACTGTTTCTTTTGTTTTCTTCAAATGTTTACTCTGAAAGAAAAACATAACTTTTCAGACCATTGGGCTAAGTCCAATTCTTTCAAATTAGGCAAACTTGCTACTTCTATCCTTAGGGAGTCACCCAAACATTGAGCCAAACCTGAATCTATCTATCTATCTATCTATCTATCTATCTATCTGTCTGTCTGTCTGTCTATGAATGCTAGTAATCATAGCCACGAAATTTTTCAAGAAATAAATCTTCCTCTGGCCTGTAGAAATGTCTAGAGACCCCGGGAGAAGAATGCTGGCCTTCCTATTAGGTACAGAGATGAAGAGAAAATATGTGTTTTGTTCTCATAAACTTTCAAAAAACAGTTTAAGTAAATAAGGTTCAGCTAGTAAGCCTGTAGATAAAATCCTTCACCTTGGTGTTGCCAAAGTGCAAACCAAGACAGAAAAAATTTCCTCTAACCTTTAGCACTCAGACCTCAGCTTTCTACTGGGCCCCCAAATACTTTCTTTTTTGGAAACCCCAAACCATGCAAAACTCAATAGGTCTGGGGTATGAACATAAGAATAAAACAAGCCAAGTTTCCGTCTGACCTTGGCTAACCTTGAAATAGATCATTCTTCCAGGGCTGGTCTGGCCAAGAGTGAAGCTTGTGGTTTTTTCTTGGTCTTACCACAAAACTTTGTGATGAAACACTAAGAACTCACTGAGATTTGTGCTTCTATTCCTACTTGTTTCAAGTTTTTTTGCAAAACCTGGTGAATTCTATTGCAAACAATAATGTAGCTTTGTGACTTTCTTCTTCCACATGAGCTCAAAACCAAATTTCTGCCCAGCAACATGTTTTGAGAGCCCAATGATGAAAATGCTGAGAACATTGCTTCAATCCATTCAGAGTAAAAAAAATCAAGAATTCACAGATCCGATACAATAATACTAATTATATATTAGAGCAATTATAACAACAACTCAAGTAGAACATAGATTTAACAGCAACAACAAAATAGCTTGCTTAGGGTTGGCGTCATAGAAAAGAAAACCCAAGAATTGACAAATGTTGGTGCAAAGTGAAAGCCCAAGAAATAACTCATCGGATCCTGAGAGAGCCAAGAGACAAACCATGTATCCTAATCTTGAGCAGCTCTATGTTTCATCAAGAAGTAAATATAGAAAGGGACAAAATTTTTGAATGTACAGTATTTAGCTAGGACAGAGTATCTCAAACTCAAGAGCCGGTTGTACCACGGTAGCTGTCTCACTCTGTATCCTAGCTTGCCACTGAGGTTGGTAAAAACAAGAGTGACAGATGATGTATGGTATATCACATAAGTTACCAACTAGTAATCTTTGGGGGAGATCTCACCAAAAACCTGTTATTTCCCTGATAAAATACTGAAATCCAATGCCCTTGTGTTACCAAGGTCCTGAGATGGGTATAACTGGACATAAAAAACAGAATGTTCTATTTGCCTGAGCCCTTCCTAATCTGAGTCCCATTTTGTAGGCTCAAAAATTTAGCCACAAAAACCCATTAATCAACCTTGGAACAAAGAAAGAGAATTTTCTCTTTCTCCCTAGAGACTCTCATGAATTATGCACGATGTTTTTCAGTGCTAGGAAAAGGGAATCAGGCAGAAGAGATATACTCCAGCTACTGTAAAACCCTGGAAGCAGAAAACTGGACTTATCACATAAGGGATATGCTAAAGACAATCCTTGAGATAGTGATGATGTGGACGCCAACTCTTAGAACTTTCAGTTTTCCTCAGAAGGGCTGGAGGCATGACTCTGTGTTTAGAATGCTTGCCCAGCAAGTGCAAGGCCCTAGGTTTGATTCCTTAACACCACACAAACTGGGTGTGGTGGCACATGCCTATAATCCTAGCACTTGGGGGACTGAAGCAGAAGGACTGCTATGTGTTTGAGGCCAGCCTGAGCTCCATAGTGAGTTCAGAACCAGCCCAAACTATAGAACAAGAACCTGTCTCACAAAAAAGGTAAAAGAAATCACAAAAAGTCCAAGGAGATGACACAACTGCCCCTTTCCCAGAGTCCCTCCTCCATATCGCTCCCACAATACTACACGTGTTTTGTGTCCTTCCCACAGGCCATTCTGGCAGAAACTTTAGGGAAGCTTACTAGACCCGCACACGTATTTTTGTCCCTTAACGAGCCATTTCTTCCTTCTTACCCTATATGTACTGAACCACCCCATAGGCTACAATGGAGAATCCTCCACAGAGCTCATTAAGTGATGCCAAACAGGCACTCCTCTCCTAAAGACCAACTGGGGCTGTGACTCAAAAACCAAAATTCTGGGACAAGATTATATATTTGGCATTAAAGCCTACACACAGTCATAGAAAAGGGCCAATAATTTCCTACCCTTCTCCAAGCTACATGAACAGGCTCGCTATAGTAAGAAGCCATTCCCCAGAACCACCTAAGTCACTAATGTATAAAACACAGTGAGCTCATGACATAAATAGAGGACTGTTTACTGTGTTCTTGGCACTGGTGAACTTATAAACAATAGCTCAGTGAAATCTTTTTGCATTGAATTCATTTCCTCAGTATGTTTTCCTTATAAATCTGCATATTTACCCAAGACCACATTACTCATTAGATATCACAGCTGTTCTTGTGACCTAGAATCACAGGAGTGTTGCTTGGGCAGTTTCCCTCTGAAATGACTCTCAGGTCTTGAGGTGCGTGCGAGAGTTTTGTGTGCACAGCCTCCAGTAGGTGGCACTCACAGGCAAGGCGAAGGGGAGCTTTGCAGCTGGCTAGACAAATCTTTGTTCGCAAAAACTGGTTCATTGCAAACTCAGTACATTGTAGACAAATGCCTTCTTAAGATAAAAGCTGAGAATTGTATTCCTAGCGTCTTCATCTTAAATAAAATTTAGACATTGGAAATAAGCACCGAGTCGACTTACGTTTTGTTTGTTCGGGTTTGGTTTGGTTTGGTTCTGGCTTCGCTCCACTGTGAAAATATGAGCCATGGTGTGTGGCATGAAGTATGTCTATCATCTCTCTTCTAATTTGTCAGTGTTTAAAATGGAATTAAGAATCCACATATAAATTTGAAGATTTAAAAAATAAGCCAGAACTATTTTGAATATAAATGAATTGAGCAGAGTAAAATGAAGGACAAAAGATATTCCTTGATTTAAAAAGAAATTTCTTAATAGTACAATAGTAACTACATTAATCAATTCATCATTCATAAAAATCCAGAAATCATTTTGTAAAAAAGATATATCATGGTTAGTTGATGAAGAATTTATTTACTCAAGTTTCTTATAGTAATTATTATTAACAATCCATATCATCTCCTTGAACAAGCAAAATCAATCAGCCTGTTACTTTAGTATAAAGCCAATAAGGTCTTATTTGCTGCATGAGATCATATTTACTAACATTGGCTAACACTGCCATTTACTGAGCATTTATTATGTATTACACACTGGGAACCTGCAACATGCAACAATTTAATTTTTGTTACAACCATATGAAGCAGGTAGCCTGCTCATGTCCACTTTGTAGAAAAGGAAATGGAAATTTAGAAGCAACTTCCACCGTCTCTGTAAGTTAGCCTCATCTCCTTAACCAAGTTGCTAAATAGCCAGGCAGGGCTCAGACTTGTGATCCTTAGGCCTCCCCCTCCCAAAGTGCTAGAATTATGGGTGTACATCACAACTCCCGGCTCATCTCCTCACTTTTTAAGATGTAAACAATAGTAAAAACTGTGTCTTAGAGGTATAAGAATTAAATGTTTTGCCAAGCACATAGCCTAATATGTATAAGCATTGAACATGTGATTAGTGTTACTACTCCAGCCGCAATGATTACTACTGCTATTTATTTTGCTGCTGCTGCTGCTGCTGCTGCTGCCACCACTGTTGTTGTTGCTGCTGTTGTTGTTGAGGTTATTTGCTAAGTGTCACACAGAATGTGTCTGAGTTAGAATTTGAAGTCTGGTCTCTGTAACTCCAAAACTCAGGGGCTCAATCAATAGATGATGTCTCTAAAGGTCTACACCAGTGAAATGCTAAGAGTAATATAACACTTCTAGAAATATGAAACTACCCATTGTGGAGGAAACCCACAAAAATGCTCATCAAGCAATGGAAAACTATCTCTTTAAGTATCTTCTTCCCAACACAAACATACAAAGGAAACACCTCCCCTCCCACTTATTTTGTAGGTGAAAAGACCTTTCACCTATCTTACCAAAATGCAATTTTTTTTTTTCTTTGAGGTACTAGATACTAAACTCAGGGCCTCATACATGCTAGGCAAGCACCCTATCACCGAGCTACATCCTCAGCCCTAAAATTTATTATCTTCATATTCACAAAATTACAAGGGAGGAAGGTAAGGAACCGGAAATGAAGAACCACGGTGGATGAAGACAAAAACACTCGCGAATCCGGATAAGAAATGATGGTGTTCTGTGCTGGGGATGAAAATATTAATTGGAACAGCTATTCTCAAAGTTTAGTTTGCAGAACAATCACTTACAGTATTTGTTTAGAATGTTAGTAAACATACCAGTAGATTTTTGTGTCAGCATGCTACAGACCACACTTAAGAAGCAGCAGAGCTTTCTACTCTCTAAAAATAACCATCTTCCACTCTTTAAATTCTATAGATACAGGAACTTTCAGCCTTCCCAGGTAAAGAAGTCTTCAGCTCTCAAAGTCCCTATAGCCACATGATCTGTCTGTTGACTGACTCAGCCTCTCCAAGTATGGCCTATTTCCTCATGTGCTCCACTCAACAAAAGAAGAAATGTTCTTCTCACTCACTGTAACTTATGTCTCCAAACATGACTCTTTCGCCCATTCATAAAGACTTTGTGAAGCAGGGCAAGGCACATACCCCTATTTCCAGCCATTCGGGAAGCCAACATGGAAAGATGACAAGTTTGAGGCCAGCCTAGACCACACGGTAAAACCTTGCCTTAAATAAGAAATTAAAATAAGTTGGAGAACATAGCTCAATGTAGAGTACTCAGAAAGCATCTTCTAAGGGCTTGGCACTGAGCTGGGTACAGGTTAAACTAATATGAAATGTAACTTCCCTAGGATAGATACCTATCTTCTTTCTCTCCTCCCCATATGCCATTTGTGCTATAAAACACAGCATTACTAGCTGGGTGTGGTAGCTCATGCTTGTAATCCTAGCAATCTGGGAGGCTGAGACAGGAGGATTGCCAAGTTGAGCCGAGCCTGAGCAACCTAGTAACCTGATCAGAACCTAGTTCAAACTTAAAAATAAAAATAGGCTGCAGAAATAGTTCAGGGAGAAGGTGTTGGGTTCAACTTTCAGTACAAAACAGAACAACAACCAAAAACACAGCATTATGAAGGAGAAAAGAAGGACCACAAAGGGAAATTAAATTCATTTTAAAAATAAGAGAAGAATGTTCAAACACAAAAATTTAGGAAAATTTAATGCTGATCAGATTCGCCTCAGGTCCTCCAAGTGTACCAAGTTTCATGGTGACTCTCTCATATGAGCCTTCAACAGAGGACATCTGGCAATGTGAAAGCACTCTGGAGACATTTATTGAATATTATAAAAGGAAACTCTGGGCTAGATTGTTTCTAAATCCCTGGGGTCAAGATTTTCTGATTGAGTAGATGAAAAAGGGACCATGACACTATCTTCTGAAGTTCACCATGACAAGTCCACAAATCAGTATCTATGGTCCCATGTGAAGGGTAGACAACTTGGAAATCCCATAGATATGGTTTGGATTTCAGCCCAAGTCCTACAACCCTTAATATTTAATTGATGTCCTACACCTAAACTCCTTATAACCCTTCCTGAGTAAGACCAGAGAAAGTTTACTGACAAAATAGTCACTGCTTTGGAAGTAACACCGAAATGTTATATGGTACAATAATTTTAAAGATTTCAAAGTTGACAATAAGCTTTCAACACTTTTGCAGAGATATTTGAGAAGAATTGTAATTTAGTAGGTAACTTGGACTTTCTTATGGGTTATCTAGAACCTCAAATGGGTATTTTTTTCCAGCCACCCTGAACTTTTAACAAGAAAATTAAAAAATGGCAAGTCAGCCAACTGAAATAAAGAAAACTATGATGTACAACTTACATCCACAATAAATTACCTTTGCCAAGAGTTTGGGTACAGCAAAACTTTCAGGCTGCTGGAGTACTTTTTTGGCAGATCTCTGATAAGAATATGGTTCTAATTAAAGGTATAAAAATTTTTTGAGATAAAGTTCTTTTTTTGATAGTGCCCAGACAGGTAACAAACTCCTGAGTGATCCTCCCATTTCAGCCTCCTAGATAACTAAGACGACAGTGTATGACACCACACCAAGCTAAGAAAGGAATTTTAAAACATAAACGTACAAGCTGGACATCATACTACACTCCTATCATCCCAGCACTCAGGAGGCTGCAGCAGATGGATCATGAGTTTGAAGTCAGCTTGGGTTACATTGAGAGTTTATGGGTCAGCCTGGACTACATAGCGAGACCGCATCGCAGACAATAACACACAAACAAGCTAACCAAAAATAAGTACATAAATAAATATGGGAATGGATTTCATGTACCTCAAAAGGCCTATAATTTACTAAGAGGTGGGTGAAGAAAGTGTCTGAAGCTGCTTCAATTTATTTGTTGTACTCCACGTGGCCAGTTTCACTAAGGTGACTGCCTTATGGCACTGTGATACTGGCTTCACGTGGGTACCACCACAGGCACTGGGGAGAATATGGCTGAAAAAGTGTAACCATAAATCATCCACATGCTATTTCTTTTTAACCAACACAACTACATTGTTTTATCTAAAAAGACAGCTCTATTTATATTAGATTTGTATTTCCTGGTTTAATACGGAGTAAAACAGCAATAAATTCAGTGATAAAGATCTTTCTCATTACTTTATGAATACTTACTATGGTAAACACCCTTCCGGGCACTCTGACAGCAGTTTTGTTTTGGCTTTCTAAGTGAAAACTGTGCCTGACAAGATCTAGCAACATCGTCTAAAGACAAATATCTTCTTTTTAAGATTCTAGAATGAAAATATTTATTGCCCCCACCCCCAAGAATCAGTGATAAATATTTTGCACAACTCAATGAACCCAGCCTGCAGCTTTGCTACAAACTATGTAACATTAGTGTACACTTTCCTGCGCAACATTGCTTTCTGTTTTTCGTATGCCTTCACAGCTCCGT
Source organism: Ctenodactylus gundi (assembly GCA_004027205.1). Lineage (NCBI taxonomy): Eukaryota > Metazoa > Chordata > Mammalia > Rodentia > Ctenodactylidae > Ctenodactylus > Ctenodactylus gundi. The sequence goes on along the minus strand of PVKB01000220.1, from coordinate 733,766 downwards.
ATCTAGAGAGATGGGGTAGTAGGAGATCACGCTGCTCGGTATATGTTCACTCCTGGAGTTCATGGTCAAATCCCCACTGTTAAGGCTTCTTTTGACCTAAAAACCATCCTATGGATTGCTCTTGAATAATATTGTTAACCACAACTCTGCACTCATTGTTGGAAAGGAGAGCTTTCTTTATATTGAACTGGTCAACTCTTGAAAATAAATGTAACCAGAACTCTGTGGATTAGTGACTGGCCATGGGCAGATTCTGAGACAACCGGTTTAAATCATTCCACCACGAAAACACTCAGGCCTTTCGCAATGGTGGTTTTCTAACGATTGCCAAATTCTCAAGGTAGAAAGCTGTTCCTATAAGAGCTAAAAGAGCCTGGAAATGTAACTCAGTGACAGAGGACTTTCTTAGCATGCAAGAAGGCTTAGGTTCTCTAACCAGCACCCAGCACCCCCACCTAGCATTATGGGGGGATGAGGTGGGCAATAGCTAAAGGCGCATTCCTTCACCCCCTTTCATTGCATCTCCCACAAACAAAGCAGTCCTGAGTCTGAATTCTCATGAAATGCTTATTATTTTAACCTTACATTTATTAGCATTTCTTGTACATACATGGCAAGCAGTTGCACTTATCCTAAAATTCCATTCTAGGCAAAATTTCTAATTTAACACTGAGAGCATATCTAAATATTTGGATTCATTTCGAGTGAAAACAAAAGGGCCAAAAGTTTAGCAGAAATCTCTGCACTGACACGTCTGCTTTCCACACACAAGGCAATTGGCTCAGCCATGCAGTGCAAGCTCATCCAATCACGTAATCCCTCTAGCATTACATTCTTCCTTTTTCAAATCTTTGGCTAATTATAAGAACAATCGTATCAGGAAGGGAGGAAAAAACATTTGTTCTTATCCCTCTTAGTTCAACTTCGTTGCCAATTCTAATGTCACCTTCTACTCACCTTAGTTTACTACTCACTGTTGATAAATAAATGAGTCAATCGTTCAGTAAAGGGGGAGTTTATTTCCACTTGCAAAGACAATTGCATAGAATCTGCCTGTCATAGTCACGAGAATGCGTGAAACGGAAAGACAAAGAAATACAGGATACAGGTTTTATAAGAAGACTAGAGTAAGTCAAATTGCTGAGAAAATAAGTTACAGAGATTGCTTGCTTCACATGTAGTACCAAAAACTATGGTCATTGGGAATCTCCTTTTGGTCTTGTTTACCATTTCTAAAGAGCTAATCTGGGATAACATTTTGTTATTATTAAGCTGAGCCATTGATGAACTTTGTCTGAGGTGATATTTCATCTTAACCCATTGGTTTACATAAACTCAGCCACTGACTTTTTTCCTTACTAAAAACTTTTACCAATAACTTGGTCACAAAGATATATAGCATGCATAGTCATTAATGTCACTAATGTTACCTAAATAGAAAATCTTATAATATTATGTTTTCTCCCATAAAAAACATTTGTTGGGGCTGGAAGAATGACTCAGTGGTTGAAACACTTGCCTAGCCAATGCTAAGTCAAGCGCTAAGTACCCAAGTTCGATTCCCCAGCACCACATAAGCTGGGCATGGTGGTGCATGCCTACAATCCCAGCATTTGGGAGGTTGAGACAGGAGAACTGTGGTGAGTCTAAGGCCAGCCTGGGCTGCATAGTGAGTTCAGGATCAGCCTGGGGTACAGAGTGAGACCCTGTCTCAAAAAAAAAAAGTATTGATAATTTTTGTTCAATCTTAAGAGGTTATGCCAATTAAAATATGCCAAAATAGAAAGTCTTTAAAGCGTTTGCAGCCATCATCTTATCAGCAATCCTCAAAAAAAGCTAACAAAAGTACTACACTAATATTTAGGTTAGGAAATACAGAATACCACTTCTAGTCAAGACCAGAATATACAGAGCACATGGAAGGCCTTAAATCTGAATGTGAGCCAAGATACCAGAATTATTGATAGCTCTTTCAAAAGAACTGAAGATTAAGGTGCATTGTGTGGTCAAAACTTGAGGTTTTGTTTCTTGGCTAAGAAATCTGGCATGTTAGAACCCCCGCTGCTGAATGTACGAATGGCTGTAATTTCAGCATTTAGCCAGTTGATGTGCTGAATCAGAAAGGACCAATGCTGGATTTACAAGTAATAGCCTGCACCAAATTAGTCTTCACAGCATAGCCAGGCCTGTGAACCAAGAAGGAGCTACGGACCAGGTTCTGGGCCTGCTCCACCCAGTGGGGTATGCAATCACCAGAAGCATTTCCCGTAGGAAACCACAAGCCCCAATACCTCTGGTACCACCTGCGCGTCCTTGTGCACAAGGGTTGGCCCACCCCAACTCCACTTAATTCAGGCATACAACTATACCAAACCACTGAATTTCACAATGTAACTTGAGACAAACTGAATCTAAGGGCTATTTTATGGGTATTTTGCCTCCACTCCCGCAGGTAATACAATCCACAGTACACCCACTGGCTAACAGTATTTGAGTCTTCTAATCCTCATTACCGTACTTCCCTCCGTGCACTTCTCAAGGGAAGTATGGCTGAGAGCACCAGAAGAACAAAAAAAGGTCTTTCTTAATTTGTGTTTAGTTGTTCACAAAGAGTGTAATGAAAGATCAGAATCAATCTTGAATTTTGTATGGAAGTTTTATTTACATCTTCACAAAAAAAATGTGGTACCTTTGTTTTACTATATTTTATCTATTTAGGTAATTTTTACATCAAAGTCTTCGTTGACCTGAAATCATATGTGATATAGTAATAAAAAGAGGGGAGGTGGTCTCAAATTACCATGTTTATTACATACAAGTTTTTAACATTAAATTTGCCACCTTGCAACCCTGAAAACTAGAAGTTTCTTAAACAGAGCTTGTGTTTTCTTTCACTCCTTGTTTAGCTCAACTGGTTTTGAAATTTTTACCCTTGACATGAAATTAGTTTATTCTTCCATTGTTTATGGCCTTAATAAAAAAAAATCCATTCAACAATGGAGGGACCAGCTATCTGAGTGGCCTATAATTAAAATCATAAAATGTTATGCTTGAAATATGTTGAAAACATCTACTCTGCTATCTCCAGTGCACTCCATGAGGGCTAATTCATTTTAGCTATAACTAATCTCCAGTAGAAAAACAGTTACTATATTTCTGAGTTTATTGGCAAATAAGTCTTTCAGTTTTGTGGAGGCTAAAGTGATTGAACAGGATCTACTGCCTACGCAGTTATATATAAATCCTCTTGAGAAATTCTAAAAAGGGGCCAAGATTTCCACACTTATTTTACTATGATGCATCTGCAGGATGGAAATAAACCTCCCCTCTCTATCCAGCCTTCATGTTCAGTCATACTTTTTTTTTTCAGAAGTGAGCTAAAGCTGATTTAGAGCAGCCATGCTTTTTGGAACGCCCTGAGGCCTTTCATTTCTTGAATGATATGCTAAGGCTTGGAATCCACCCAAACCTCCTTGAAGCACCCTCTGAGAAGTTTAATCTAATTTAAATTAACTTATTCCTCAACATAAAATGCCCTTTCTTATTTCTTATTTTCTTAGTGAGCACATGGACATATTTTTGTGTTTTTAAACATGTGGATGCTGGAACAATTTGGAAAGAAAAATCACTGCATATTTCTTCATTTCAGTCATGTTAAGATCAGTGGCATGAAAGTATAATCCTGAGAACTCCTGGCCCTAGCACTACACAAATTATTTTGTAATATGCAAATGACTGAGCACCAGAATAGTTACAATTCTACCAAATGTTTTCCTGTTATAGGACACACTTAAACAGAAGTAGCCTGAAATCTCACTTTATCTTCTATTTCTGTATATTGCTCATATTCATATATTTTCTTTGTAAATGAAATGAACATTAGAACACATATTTGTCAGAAATAAGCAATTGTGTGGCCAGATGCAATTTTGCAGGAACATGTCACATAACATGTACGTAACACTTTTTTTTTATTTAGCACATTTCTGAAACTGCCTCTGCTTCCTCTTCCTCCACCTCAAGGACTCGTCGGTGTAATAGAGAATTTTTAAGCAAGTAAAAAGAAACATTTGATTCTTTCTGAGCATTTACATTGACTATAAATCGATCAGCATTTGTAAACTAAAAATTTAAACACGTACAGTTTTTAGTCGACGGGGATCCTTTTAAAAGATATTAGAGAAAATGTAGTACTAAAATGAATATAAAACGTTTCTTTCCGTAAAGACAACGAAATAATTGCGAAGGAATCAGTGCGTGAGGTTCGGCCTTAAGATCATTTAACACGAGGACACTCCACCTACTGTGTGGATTTCATATTTACCAAGAATTCTACCATAGTCCTAGGCACCCCCACTCTTCCCCAAGAGAATTACAGCTAGGCCTGGTGCTTTCAATAATACCTGAATGAGAATGCCCTTGAATGAGAAAGTCCTTGAAATCAGAGCTGTGTTGCATGTCAAAATGAGCTGTTCATCCCTGGTGATCATCAGAGAGTGTCACCAGAGAAGAAATGTACCCAAGAGAGTCTTGCAAAATTCCAACTCTGGGAATTGTATTCTATCTAAAGACTCTCCATCATTTCAGCAGACCATTCATTTACTCCAAAAATTTTTATCAGGTGCCACTTTATCCAGCACTGTGTTAACATCAGCGAAGCAGTAAATCTTCAAAGGAGTCTCCTATTCTACACTTATGTTGACACATTTAGGTGGGGCCTTAAATCCTCTGCTCCACCGAATGCTTTGATTCCCTTTTAAGTAATTTGTCATTTTCAGGCGCATGTGGGTGAGTTTTATTTTTCATCAAGAAAATACTACCACACATGATAGTATCGATACAAGAATTCAAATCATGACATACAGAGAGAGCAAAATCCGAGCTTTATAGGTGTAAACATCATTCCCGAGTAAAATCACTGGGGTTAAATTTCTAGATTCCAGACTCAGAGAACTTCAAGAGATAAATTTCATATTTGGCTACCTCCAAAAGCTAATCAAACTTTTCGTCTCACAAGAACTTGTGCTACAGTGTTCTAGACAAAAGTAGGAATCGGCCATAATTCCCCTCACTGGAAACTAGCATCACGGGAAGTTTCCCAGGCAGCTTTGCGGCAGCCTAAGGAAGCTTCAAGCATATTATCATTATAACTGTTATTCATTAAATGCTCTAGGTCCTTTTAAGGCTTCCCTGCAGTAGATCATAGCTCCCACCTTCCCCAGAAGGAAATGAAGGCTCAGAGACGTCAGTTAACTTGCCCCACGCCACACAACGGCCAGCGTGCACCAGCAGCGGGTCTCTGGTGCCGCCCTTCTCTGTGCCCAGGTCAGCCAGGCCTCTCTGTAGTGTGTTTCTATGTTTAAAGGGGCGAGAGAGAATCGCCCGGGAAGGTTAGAGAAGACATGGACGCTGATTCTGCTGCCTGGGAAAGGTTTCTAAACACAGGAGGAAAGCGAAAAATATTTTGTAAGAAAACAAACCAGCCGCAGCCGTTGGGGTCAAAGAGAAAAACTGCCCTTCGGGGTCCCGGGTCCACTTCCTCCTACCTGGGAGCTCGTGCGCGCCCGGGCCCGGTGATGGACAGGCGGCCTGCGAGGGTCCGCGCGGGTCCCCGGCGCCCTTCTCCCGTTGCCCCGCCTCCCGCCGGGCCGAGCAGCTGGGGCAGCCGCGCGGGCGCCCGGGGAGGCCCGCGCTCCTCGCCGCCCGGCCGCGGCCCCGCGCAGCTGCGCCCGCCGCGCGGCGGCTCGGCCGGCATCGCCGAGGCTCGGCCCGGGCTGGCGCCGCGCCCGCCCGCCGGGGCCGGGAGCTCGCTCGTGGCCCGGCGGCCGCGGCTCGCCGCCCCACGCCGGCCACCCCGCGACGGAGGGCACCCGGGCTGCCGGAGCGGCCGGCGCTGGGTCCCCGGGGACGCCCCGCCGGCGCGCCCGGCCCTTCGCGCTCCGCTTCCCACCGCAGCGCCCGCCCGGCCAGGCCCCGCCCGCCCCCGCGCCGGCTCCGCTTTCCCTCCGTCCACCCGGGTCGAATTCTATCCCAGAAGGCCGCTTTGAGCTTTTGTGTTCGTTGGGGGAGATGTGGGCGCAGGAGGGATCGCGTTACAACTTTCATTTCCTGAAATGTTTGAGGGAACATCCAGAGTTTTTATCCCCACATCGAGCCGGGCGAGGGGCTCGGGTTTCAGGCCTTGTCACTCAGCTGTCACCAAACAAACGAAGCTCTCAGAACCCGGGAGAGGGAGAGCTACCTGCTATTCATGACCCCTGGAGCAGGTGATCGCTCCTGGGAAAAACAGGTAGAATTAATCACAGGGCTGTTCTCCGTTTCCTGTCCTTTTGGGCAGATCTGCCCAGCGTGTGAAACCTATCGGAAAGCAAATTAACTCTTTCGTGGCCGCCAGAGGAACTAACAATACCTTTCTGGAAAAGACACACACACACACACACACACACACACACACACACACACACACACACCCCAAAAGATGGAGTTGAAGAGGCCATCTTACATCCCATCCCGTTTTGCAATTTCTTAGTTTGTCATGTCCAACTTGGTGAACTTGGAACTTGGGGGAACCGGGGGAGAAGGCGGCATCTTCATCTTTTGCCTATTGGAAGGAGTGGTTTGTCCCGTCCCCAGACTCAGGTAGAATCTAATATGTCCTCCATGCCTGAGCGACAAAAAGAAAAAGAATGTCTACCAAGACTCTCATGAAGGCCTGGAGTGTAGTCCCATGGTGAAGGGATTGCCCAGCGCTCATGGGGCCCTGGGTTCCATCCCCAGCAAAACAAACCAAAACAATAACTCTCAGGTATTTTGCCTTCTCCCATCCTTTCTAAAAAGTCATATTAGGCACCTATGTTAATGCACAAAGAAAGTTGGACTTTGTAGCCTTGTTGGGTCTTTATAGAAAGTTAGGTTTTGCATTAGAAAGCCTGAATCCTTTCAAAAATCTCCCTAGTTTTTTTTTAACTTAATTCTTTAGTTGAGCTTAAGCAGAAAGGTCTTCACACTGGCATTCTTCACTTTTGTGAACACTGTTTAACTGTGACCTTATTAAGCATTGTGATACAAAAACTTATTACCTTTGCGGTGCAGTGCTGTGGACAGGTCCTCACTCATGATAGGTAAGTGCTTTACTGCATAGCTGTACTCCTGGCCTATAATACAATTTTTAAATTATACCTTTATTTTCTATTTTTTCTGCCTTTCCCTTTCCAGCCTCTCTCTTTTCCTCCCTAAAAAGTAAAAGAAAAATAGAGGCAAAGAGAATATGGATCCAGATTTGTTTCTAAAGTATTTTAGTACTGGGAAAGATAACCAAGACAGCTTGGGAGCCTTAAATCAGACCAAATTTAAAAAAGGAATTATGGTAAGGGGTGTGTGTGTGTGTGTGTGTGTGTGTGTGTGTGTGTGTGTGTAAAATCAGGAGATACGCTGCATGTAAAATAATCCTCCTGGTCTTCCTTATGAAGATTTTGTCTGTTTATTTTGAAAATAGCCATTGGCTCCAGATCCCAAGAACTGATTTTCTTAGATTAGCTATTTGTACTTAGAGGTACAGCCCTGAGCAATATTATTCTTCAATTAAAATCAAGAACTTGACTTTAGGAGGAAGCATGTTAATGTTTATATAGCATCAGAAATGCACAGAAAAATTCACTACACATATCTGAACAAAGACAAAGGTTCAATTGTTTAAATGTTCTTTTCACTTCATAGCCACTAAGGCATGCTAACTTTCTATCTAGCATAATTTTCTAAGTTGGTTACTTACTTTCATCTTCGAGACATTTTAAATAAATAGAGCTAAAGATGTCTTCCGTGTAATTCCCCTTGTTTTAGAGGTAAAATTAACTATTGTGAAGTATAGCAGATTATACCATTTCATCCTCAAAATGGGTATTTTCTCTAAAATCACTGTGAGTTTCTGATCCTCCCCACCACCTCCCCACAGAGACACACAAAACAAAACACACTGCAAAAGCTGAGAGAAACATCACTGCATACAGATGTTTACAGTTTGACACAATGTTTATGTGAGGGTCCACCAAATGTGGCACTGCTCTGTGGGTTTGGTTTGTTGGGTTTTTTTATTTGGTTCTCTGGTGGGGGTGGACTCCCATTATACTTTCCCAGCACTTAGACTACTTGGGTAACTGGCAACTCAAATTAAAACTTTTAGCAAAGCAGCTAAAGGCTTGCCTTATGGCCACAAGAAAAGAAAGGGAGTTGAGGGTGTTAAAATACTCAGTGTAATACTAAGTAAAGAACAGCACCTAGATGAGGCCTTGGCCACAGGCCTAGAATCCCAATTCTCAGGGAGGCTGAAGCAAGAGGATAATGTATCAACTTCGTGAGGCTCTGTCTGAAGGTCAAAAACAGAAATAGAGCCAGGTGTGGTGGGATATGCCTGTAATCCCCTCAGGAGGCTGAAGCAGGAGTATTGCTGTGAGTAGGAGGTCAGTTTGGGCTAGGTAGTGAGTTCAGGGCCAACTGGACTACAGAGTGAGAGGCCCTGAGAAAGAAGGAAAGAAAGAGAGAGACAGAGAGAGAGAGAGAGAGAGAGAGAGAGAGAGAGAGAGAGAGAAGAGAAGAGAAGAGAAAAGGCGGGGGAAGTAGGTCAGTGTGAAGGCCCTGAGTTTGATCCCCAGTGCAGAAAGAAAAAAACAGAAAGAGAGAGAGAGAGAGAGAGAGAGCAAGAACTAGAAATTGGATTTTGCAGACATTCTACCTAGACTCTGCAGATTGTCTATCAAGTATGCTGACTCACTATGAAATGGCTTAAGATTTAATGTCTTACATCAGTGAAAATATATACTTGGGAACTATTTTTCATATATCAGCTCAGGTCCTGGATCACCAATTCCTCACCTCCCCCCCCCAAAAAAAAAGATGCTTATGTTATAAATAAATCATAGTGTTTTACAACCAATTTTAAATCCCAAATTATATGGAAAACTAAAATAAATTTGCCTTGTGTTAACTCTTGAGCGTTTCTACTTGGTTCTACCTAGAACAACACATATTTATCTTGTAAGTTAGGAAGAGTGGGATGGGTGGAGCCAACAGGAGGAGAGCTGTTCTGCGTTTCCAAACCTTATAGAAAGCAAAGGGCCAGAACCTGCCTGCCTAGTTTTCTGTCTTTTTAATCGCAATCACTAAAGATGGTGAAGAAGGAATGGTATTCAATTTCACCTAATGATGTTTTAATTACAGTTGGGTACCCAATCCAGAATACTGAGGTGTTGTTTCAAAAAGAAGACTGGATATTTTGTTGCTGTGACTTCTTTTCTGTATTTTTTCTTTTTGATCATGGAAAAAGAATGTGATTTCTAGCATATTCTAACATTGTAGCAAAGGAAAGCTGTGAGCCTTCTCCCAAAGGTAAGTCCCCTAGGCAGTAGGAGGACACTGACCTCCAGGTGAGCTTGTGTTTTCCTCTGGCCCTGCTGAGAAGCGCAGTCTCAGCTGTCCATTAGCAAGTGAAAAGGAGAAAAACTGAAACTTGGATTGGAGAAGTGAAGGCTCCACGCGCCTCCAGCAGTCTCTTCCTTTTTGTTTTTAAATGCTACCGCAGTGTTGTTTCCCGCTGTCTGAAAGGACCACAGCGTCTAAAGCCCTGATTGTCATCCTCAGTGGGAGAACAGGTTTCCAATTTCATCAGCTGGAGCAAAGTGGGGTGTGTGTGTGTGTGTGTGTGTGTGTGTGTGTTTGCGCGCGCGCGCGTGTACACCGGCTAGGTTTAAAACACTAGCGAAAATGCGGCCTTTTCAGGGCAATAATTTTCTGAGTAGAAGAAAAGGCAGTGCTTCGCCCACAATTCCATTTTTGTTCCCGGCCGCCTCACCCCTCTTCCCTTGAACCCAAGCTCCTTTAGATTCTTTCCCACGTGGACTTACCGGACTCGGTCGGACTGGAGAAGGGGGTCTCAATGATCTCGAGGGGCTCAGAAATCCCCACCTGGCTAGGGCCCTGGGGCCTGCGTGCAGCACTGGGCACCCTCCCTGGGAACTGCCCCTGGGGTCAAGGCGGGTACAGACTGGTGCGCCGGCCTTTGGCCGCGGGAGGAGGTGGTCTGGGAGAGATTTTTCTAGAGTGTTCTCCACGGAGAATCTGGGGAGGGGGCGAAAACCGTGGCCACCCACGACTTCCCTCTCTCCACCCTCACTCACCTGTCTCTGTCAACGCCACCCACCGCATAGAATCTGAGCAGATCGTGCACTGTGACAGCGCCACCCCAAACGTGAGGAACTCCCCTGGTGCCTCCCCCGTGGGGTCGGGCCGGGCGCAGGGAGGAAGAACTCAGGGCTCGCTCCAGGGCCGCCGGGAAGGGGAAAGCCACGGACACGGCCCGCAAGGGCGATCGGACGGCGCGCCAGCTCTGGTCTGCCAGATTTCAGTAGTGGGGTTCCCCGCCCACGCTCTCAGTTCTAGCGGCGACGAGCTTTGAAAATGCCCTTCTGGCCGGCGACAGTGCTCCGCTGAGGTCTCTAGGTGAAGAGTTCTTGCCCGAAGGCCAAAGCAGAGGCCCGAAGAAGTACCGGAGGAGCAGCGGCGCCGAGGGAATCCGGGGGCGCCCCCGGAACCTCAGCCTGCTGCCCCGTCCTCAAGCGTGCCGCAGGGCCCAGCCGCTTCCCCGGAGGCCTGGACCCAGGGGTCGCCGCGCAGCTCCGCCTGAGCTCCTGGACGCGAAGAGGGCGACCTCGAGCCAGGGCCTGTGCGGTCCCGCGAAGGTCAGGCGTGGCCTCCGCCCGGGAGCCCCTAGACGCCGCCGGGCCCTGGGAACAGCACCGTCTGCCCGCGCCTCCGGAGGGCAGCGTGGCAAGGATGTCGCCACTTGCCTGACGGCCGAGGAGCGCAGGACTCGAGCCGCGGCGTGTGCAACCCGGAGTGCTGACTGCCGCCTGCGCAAGGTCTTGGGGTGCCCTCCCGATGTGGCCGAGCAGACGAGGGAGTCGTGACACGGGTTCAACGCCGGCCCTCGGAGCGCGGGCTGCGAGGATGACCGGAGCAGCTAGATCGATGCCCAGAAAGTTCTTCACCCATAAAACGCCATTCCATTGCCTCTTTCTGGAATCTTCCACTCAGCGTCAAGCAGTCCTTGCCCAGAAAATAGGTTCAAGACCAGAGGTAGCTGGCCCCCGCCCTGCCAGGTTCCCCGACCGACCGGAGTTTGAGGAGCTCTTGAATCACGACCTGTTAAACCAAAACCTCAGGAACTGCCGGCCAAACCCTTTGGCCTTTCAGAATTTAGCAAACTTCGTTCTCAGCCAAGGGGTCAAGGCAAGCCGGCAGCCGGGACCAGGATGTTAGGAAAAAAAAAAAAAAAAGTAGCCCGAGTATTTGCTTGTTCATCTCGCTTGGCAGGATGCTGTAGGGTTTCGTCCTAAAAACACCATTTATAAGCCGTTGTTCATTGCTCTTGGCTATCGTTAGGAAATCTGCAGAGGAGAAACGAAGTGTTCTTGATTCTGTTAAATTTTGACGCCGAGAAGGTAAATTGGAGGTCCCTTAACAGCTGGTTCTCGAAGATTTCCTCGAGGGAAAAAAATATGGTTAGTTCTCCGTAATGATTGCTCTATAATGATTGCCAAAAAAGCCCAGAGCGATGTCCAGCTTTCTCGCCTCCTTCTGTCGGTCCCTCGCTTGGCCAGACTGCGCCCAGGACGGCGGGAAGAAGTGCATTGTGCAATTTCTTATTAAACACATCTGGAATATGCGCGCTCTGGATCGAGGGCCAGGGATTTTACACAGCAGTTTATGGCTGTGACAGAAAATTGTCCTTTTAACGAGTTTACAAGCAGTAATCACGGGGCCTTTTACAGGACGGGCCCTCTTCGCTTCTCGCCAGATCCGCGAACATTTTCAAGATTCACCAGCCCAAGGAGCAGGAAGTGGGCCGGCGCGCCCCGGGAGACAGAAGTCCACAGTCTGAAATTATGCCAGCCGATGGAGCTGTAGGAAAGTGGCGGGTAGTGGTCGGAGTAGGAAAAAGGGTCATGTAAGGAATTAAAGTAATTGGCCCTTCCTTATTTTCCAGAGAGATTTCCGCGGTGTCTTTTGAAGCCTGTCAGGGTCATTGAAAGCTATCTTTGTGCGGGGTGTTTGTTTTGGGAGTGAATGTGAAGAATGTGGGGAGATTCCCTGTGAGAGCCCCTCCTGCAGAGGGTGGCGTTTCTCTGTGGCCCAAGACGCGGAGAATAAACACCCTAGTGACTTAAATAAACACCGACTTAATGATCCAAAACACTAACAAGGGAGATGGGGACCCTGAGCTCCCAACCCAAATGATGGTCTCGGAGCGGCGGTGCTCACATCTGCCCATCGCTGAAGGGAAAGCGACTTCCTAAGTGACTCCAATTAAAGTACAGTGACCATTCTTCTCTTGAACTCAAAACAATCTGAGAGTTAAAAAAGAAAAAAAAACTCGTAAGAAGAAGGACTTAACTTTCCACACACTCTTCAGTCTCCTCAGATCAGGACAGAAACAATCGGAAAGGGTAACAAAGAAATGAAGAGATTGGTGGTGACACTTATGGATAGGGGAAAATCAAGATTATGAAACCGTCATGTCAGTAAATAAATAGATGTTCCCTGGGGAACAATACTTTACAAAGCACAAGCCAGCCAATCCTGTTATCCTGAGTAAAATTTTAATAAATAATGCCATTTGTTTCACTAATTTTAAAAGCTAAATACAGAAGATACATCATTTTGCCCCAGGCAAAAGTAACATGGAGCCTACACGATTACTAAGATTTCTCTGGACACTATTCAACAGCACTGCAAAAGAGCTCCTGTAACGCTGGTCTGCTTTCTATTTGTACAGATTAATTCACAATGTTCAAATCCTTGTTTGAGGAGTTCCCTTTTTTTTTCCACGCAGATAAATTACTTTATTTTCACAGTCTTATCATAAACTTGTTAACACAAAAGGACTGAGTTTAACATACGAATGCTGTGGAGAAGAGCTAGTGGTAAACAAAACTGTCATATCTAAATAATAAAAAAATAAATAAATACCCCAAGGCTAAATTCACTCTGTCATTTGACCTAGTCACTATTCTAGGTTCAGGTAAAGGCCTTCAAAGCACCCTGCAAGTCATAATCTCTATGAATAAGGAAGCATGAAAGCTTCTATTTCAAAAAGAAAGAAAAAGAGGGCCCAGTGACAGCAATACACAACTCACCTTTCAGAAACAGAATCATACTCCTGGTGTTCTACTAAGTTTTAATTTAGACTGATTTAGGTACAATAGAAAAGAAATCTGAAAACACACGCTGTTTTGGTAACAAATACCAGGTTGCCAGACTGGTTAGCAGGCTTGAAACTAAGAACAGAAGAAGCTCTTTAACAGGAATAGGCTATAGGTTGAAAAGCTGAGGGTATGAGAAGTCATGGCATTCAGGAACGTGTTGGGCTTTTTTTTTTTTCACATTGCTACATTTTTAGTTTGTCATTTAAAAAAAACAAGCAAACAAACAACAACCAAAAACCCCCTCTAAATTTGACAAAAATAATTGTATCATTAATGGTCACTTCTAATTCTAACTGCTTCACACAGACAGCATTAAGACATTTAGGCACTTGTTTTTTCCCCTAATACTGTTCTTTTATTGTAATCTATATAAAATCATTTAACACTAAATATGAAAAATGTAAACTTAATTTCCCCATTAAGAAGTTATAAGATCGTATTTTTCCTATTCACCTTAAGAAAGCAACCAGTTCCTCCCAGACCGGGGCTCTTACCGACGCTACTATTTTGATATCTCTGGTCTCTAGCTCTCATTCACACTGTCTTCACTTCCTTTTCTGTTGCCCAAAAACATTTCTGCATAAATACATTAAAGGGAAATAATTAAAATTAAGGTGATTTGCAATTTCTGTTCTGAAGAAAGAAAGTCTATGGAAGTGGGCAGGGGTTGCCCAAAACTGAAATTGGGTGCTTTTGAGTTTTTTCTTTTCTTTCTTTTTTGTCCATCTAAGAGACTGGGAAGGAAAATGCAAAAGTGGAAAGAGTCGAAGAGAAGAAGGAGATTATACTTGGTATCATTGTTGGGTTTGATTAAAAAGATAATTGTGAAAGTCCACCATTCCTTTATGCACAAAGAACCCCAGAAACAAGCTGCAAAAACTGTTCCTGATTTCTATTTACAAGTGTTCCTAGTTGCTGCAGTTGGTTGCTGCTCCAGCCATCCCTTCAAGGCCTCAGTCCCTCCCCACTTAGGATCCCAGGTCCACCAGACTGGAAGTGAGGGGGCCAAGCAAAGAGTCCTGGAGCTGATGCTGGTGGGCCGGCAGGCCGTGGTTGGGCTGGGAGGCCGTTAGGCCCGGGAGAGAATAGTTTGAGCTCCTGGCGTGGCCCATATTGCCCTGCAGAAGAAGTACCGAGTTCTGGTCTGGACTTTGGGGAGGTGAGAATTCCTCTTCTGAGCTGGACATGAGCGGCTTGCCCCCTTCCAGAGGAGAGAGTTGATTCTGCTTGTTGGAGGAGGAGTTATTGTTTTCGGTGTTCTCCCTGAGAAATAGAGGACAACACCATATGGTTAAAAAAAAAAAAGTAGGGTTAAAAAAAGTGTGAGGTGATGGGAGGGGAGCTGAAAGGAGGAAAGGGCCATTGTGCAATCTGTCACCAACCCAAATGGAAGAGTTCTGCCCTCCCACCCATCCCCAAGGGCCGTGGGGGAGGTGAGGAGACCGGAGAAATGGGGGGGGGGGGGGGAGGGAGGCTACAGACAGAGCCTGTCAGTTAAGTCTTTTTCTTATTTTCCTCTCCCAGGTTTCAAAAAGCCAGATGAGCAGGGTTTATTAGAAACAAAAAAAAAGTTTTAAATTTGTGTTCGAGAAGTTTTGTTTATCAACTCGCAACATATTTATAAGTAACTTAAGTTGGAAAGTCTTCCAACAAATGGTTCTTGGTAACATACGATCAGGGGGCAATCACTGAGCCCCATGCACAACTGTGTGGGGTGAAACAAGTCTGTTGCCTGTTTCCATCGGAGGAAAACAAAAGCGGAGTCCCCCCACCCCGCCCGATCAGGAATTACGGTTTCGAAGACACGGACAGGTCATGGGAAGTGGTGTTCAGAGCGGCCCAGTGACCTGAGTCAACACTGGGAGCCCGGCCAGTCTCTGCGATTCCATTAGGGAGTGGGCCCTCGGGCCTGGCTTGTAGGGCTGCCGCTTGTAAGTAAAGACTAACTGCAGCAGTACATCCCGATTTCCGGGGTTACTGGCTCACTACCCGGGCCCTGAAGGGCTGCTTTCAAACTGCTCACCCCCGCGCCCTCCAACGCGCACCCTTTCCCCGCAGGGCACCAACTGTGCGCACGCCTGGCGCGCCGCGGGAGCCCCAGTGCCAGTGCTCCGGCCGGGCGAACTCCGGGCCGTGGCGGTCCCCGCCGCTTCCGCCTTCGGGGCGCTCGCGATCCTGCCTGCGCCTAGTGCCTCCCGTCTTCCCCTTCCCGTCTCCTTTCCTCACAGTCTCTCCGTCTCTCCCTGTCTCGGTCTCTCTTCCCCTCCTCCCTCCGAGAGCCCATTCCAGCGGAATTCATCCAGGCTCTGTGGTTTTTTCCACCCAGGCGGGTACAAGGCAGCGAGATTTTCGGCTCCCAGGCTCCGAAGTGAACAAAGGGAATCCAGCCAGCCCCAGCTCTCAGGCTCGCCAAAACGCCTCGGCTCCGCGCGGCGCGGTCCCCGCGGCCGCCGCCTCCAGTGGCTCTCCGGGGTCTCGGTCAGAAACGACAGCGAGCGGATGGAGCCTGGCCAGGTGGCCGAGGGTGTGTGCTCAAGGAGGAGGAAGGCAGTGATTTTTTTTTTTTTTAAATCATCCACTCTTGAGCTCCGGGGCAAGCAAGAGCAGTCGGCTACTCGGCGCCCCAGGCTCCGGGGCAGCCAGCCAGCCAGAAGGACCAGCCGCGGCGCCCCGCCACGCGCGAGGAAGCCCGGCGATCGGCAGTCTTTTCTGGCTTGGGCTGCCGGCGCGCGAACGCTGCGCCGATTTCTCCCCCAAACTTTTCTGTCTTTCAGGACTCCGCCTTTGTCCGGCCCGGGCCGAGGGAGGCGGGCGATCTCTGCACCACGGAGACGCGCGGAGCCAAAGCCAGCTTCACCGCCGAGCAGACGGAGAGAGACAGGAGACCCTCAGCGTGTCCCGGGCCCTCGACCTAACGCCCCACTCTCCGCCCCCTACTCCCCGCCGCAGGCCGCGAGGAAGGCAGGAAAAACAAACCCAAAGCCAAGATTTCCCGACAATCGCACCCCAGAGAGACCCACGCGCGGGGGCTCAGAGCCAGCGCGGCTCCATCCCCGGCAGGCAGCCTCAGAGTTCACGAACTTCCGCGGTCGCCGGCGGGACCTTGGCGGCGGACGCCTGCGGGGCCGCGAGGGGTGCAGAGGGCTGAGGAAGACCCCCGGGGTCGCGCGAGCCCCGCGAAGCGCGCCGCGTACCTTTCCTTGGCCTCGGCGGCCCGGTCTCTTTGCCTCCGGTTCTTAAACCAGTTGCTGACCTGGGTGGTGGTGAGGCCGGTGGCCTCGGCCAGCTCCCGCTTCTCGCGCGGCGAGGGGTACGGGTTGTGCGCGTACCACTCCCGCAGCACGCCCCGCGACTTCTCCTTGAAGCAGTAGCTGGTCTCCTCGCCGTCCCAGATGGTGCGCGGCAGCGGGAATTTTCGGCGCACCCGATATTTGCCCACGGCGCCCAAGGGTCGGCCGCGAAGTTTCTCGGCCTCCACGTAGTGCGCCTTCAGCCACAGCTGCTGCAGCTTGGGATGGTTGTGCGGCGAGAACTGGTGGCTCTCCAGGATCTTGTAGAGCTCGCGGAAGTTGCCGCGGTGGAAGGCGACCACCGCCTTGGCCTTGAGCACGCTCTCGTTCTTGTGCAGGTGGTCGCATGCCGGGAGGGACCACAGGAACCTGCCCAGGCGCTCCAGGTTTCCCCCTTGCTGCAGAACCTCGCACACGCACGCCACTTGCTCCTGCGTGAAACCGAAGGACGGCAGCATCGACATGGCTGGGGCCTGCCGGGGCGCACCGCCCGGCGCACGCGGAGGGGAGCCGGGCCGAGAAGAGGGGCGCGGCTGCTCCTCACCCTCTCCCCGGGCTTTCCGGGTCGGATCGCGGGGTGGGCGGCCTAGGAAGAGGTCTCCCTGCAGGAGGAGCAGGGGCGCGCTGGACACCGGGCGGGCCTCGCTCGCTCCAGCCTGCAGCCGGTGGACGCCGCTCGTTGCCGGGGAACTTGGTTTCTGTTCTAGCCGCAGCGGCCTTAAAGCGCGCAGCGTCCCCGGCCCGCTGATTGGCTGCGGGCGGCGCCTATCCGAGGGCGGCCAGCCCGCGCGCCGCCTGGCGAGGCCGTGTGGCCGCGCCGCCCCGCGCGGGGAGGGACGGGCGGCGGAGCAGGGGGCTGGGAGTACAGGGAGGAGAAGGACGGGGGGGGGGGGGGGGGGGGGGGGGGGGGGGGGGGGGGGGGGGGGGGGGGGGGGGGGGGGGGGGGGGGGGGGGGGGGGGGGGGGGGGGGGGGGGGGGGGGGGTCGGCGGAGGGAGTCGCCCCGGGTAGGGGTGGGAATGGGGGCGTAGAGGAGTCAGGACCTTGGGAGGCGGGTCCTCTCTTCAGTGTCACCTAAGAGGATCCGCGCGCATCCTGGCACAAATCGATGACCCCAAATTCCCCTCCTCTTCCCCCAACTCCTGTTCCCGACCCTTTCAGACTTGCCTTTGCCTGTGAGCTCATATTTAATTACCTTAATGTTAGAATGAATAAGTAATGGATTGATGAATAGCTTATGGAATGCCATACATAATACAGGAGCAGACCAGGGCTCCAGGCTGCAGACGCTGGAGGAGCTGCTTCTCTCTGGCTCCAGGAGCCAAACTTCGTTTTCTCCTTCCTCCCCTCCCCAAGCCCCAGCAGCCTGCAAAGGACACGCGTTCTCTGAGCTTGGACAGCATCTCCCCTGTTCACAAAGCGCCGCCACGATTTGGGATCTGGCAAAACCGGTGTCTGAAACAACGCGAACAGAGAGAGACAGCGAAGGTCCATCTTAACTTTCTGGTGGCTGAGGTCGACCGGCTTCTGGGCTCGGTTTCCTCATCTGCATGGCTGTGCTTTCCACCGCCGCCTCTACGGCAGAGGAATGCCAAGAAGCTTTATTTTACATTAGCAAAAAAATGCTTTGAGAATCTCATACTCAAGGCGCTGGATGGGGTGTAAATTAAATAAAACTGTGCCCGGCTCCAATAACCGCCTGGTTGTAACCTAATCCTCACCCAGCTCTAAGAGGGACACTGCCCTGAAAGCTAGGAGGACTGCAGCTCCAAGATGATTAAATAAAGAGGTGGTGAGTGTGTGTGCGGGTGCATGTGTGTTGCAATGCTGGCCTGTTTTACTGCCAGAGAACGAGAGCTGTTCTGCCATTGAAGTGTCATCCTCTGTATGTTGTTTATGTGTGGAAAATGATAAGCAAACTGCACAAACACAAGCTGTAATTGTCCTAAGCCTCATTTGCACACCTCGTTCCAAAGCAATTATTAAAAAGATTTTGAAAACAATTAGCCTCTCTAAACAAAGATAATCCATTGTCAGTAGCTGAGACTGGCAGGCGATAAGAACAATGTGTGGAGATAAGGGGAGCCAAAGGATGGAAGGAGAGTGACTTTATGACTATACTTATCTCTGATTAGATAAGTTCAAAACAGAATTTAAAGCACACTTCAAAAATGCCTTTGATTTCAATGCACCCTCTTAGTGAACCAGTGAAGTACGAACCCTGGACTCTTTAATCTTGATTGTCTTCTTTAAAGATGTTTTGAGTCCATCAGCCAAAGAGCCCCGCACCACAGAGTCTTCTGCATATTGAGATGTAAATGGAGAAGAAACGTGTGTGGGTTTCCCCTTTGTATTATTTATGGTATTGTGATTTTAAAATAACTACTTAGTTCAGTGCACCCTGAAAGGAACGCTTACTCATAAGGCTCTCCACTTCAGGAAGAGTCCTAATAGGAAGCCCATTTCTCTGCTCAGCTCTCACACAATGCTTTCTATATCTTCGAAATGTCGTGTATCTAGGCAAATAGGCTTTAGAATATACGGAGATGCTTATAATTCGCTTCATTTGGGCGTATCTTTTAAAATACGCTTAATAGGTGTGTATTATTGCAAAAGAGCCGATGCCCAATGGTGTGCCCAATGACTTGCTTTCTAAACTGGAAGCCTGGCACTGCTCAGCCCAAGGCCATGTGTCTGGTAATTTTCCCTCGCTGTCTTATTTTAGTGCGCATGACGTTTCAGATGAAGTCTTAAGGAGCAGCAGTGTCCTGCCAAAAGGAATGTCACTGCTTGGAACAGTCCTTATTGACACGGCAGCTGGGTGAGGACCGAAGTGGGGGCTTAAACAGGCTCTAAACATCAGTTAGTACCCTGAAGTCTAGAGCAAGTGTGCCCGACTCAAATGGGCAGAGAAGGTGTGTAAGGACGGCCATATCCCTTGAGAGACAAATGGCACGCCAGTCCTCCAGGGCGTGCTTGGTAATTAACAGTTTTGTATAAGGAAACGAGGGGTAGCTTGAGCAAATAAGGGCAAGTATAAATTTCCAGAGGATGACAGAGCAGAGTGGTGGCAATTAGATACCAGTAAGACCACCTTTTTTCCGGCTTCCTCCACACCTCCCTGCCCACTTCTTTTCATCTTCCTTCAAAAGAAACCAGACATACTAGAGTGGACAACTGGACAGACCGCGTGAGCGCCGTGACTGCGTGCGCTCGCTCGTGAAGTCAAGAAAGTGCTGGTCCTCGCAGGCCCGGTCCCGGGCCCGCCAGCCCTTTATTCTCTTGTTTAACCTAATATGTCGCATGAATAAAAAGGAAAAAGTGCTATGGACCTCGTACCAAGGAGCCTAGCTGCTATTTCGATCCCTCGGTTAAAGGAACCAATTATTATAAATGTTAATTATTGGCTCGAATATATAAGGTTTCCCAAAATGCAACCTTTCACTGAAAACCACTAAAAGAGGTAAAATGACATGAATTTACAAACCACATAAACCAAACGATCCATTTTAAATCGCACACAGAAAGGTTGGAGTCGTTCTGTAACATAAAACCTTTACTGTCAATGCAAATCGCATGAAAAACAAGATGCGTTGGAGGTTTAAAGGGAACGGGGGCCACTCCAGCTAGCCAGCCGCTGTCCGGGCCGCGTCGCGGTGCTGCAGAGTAACGTGGCTGCCGGGGGGCGCCCGGAGTCCGCTTCCCCGCGTGCCTCTGCCGGGCAGGTGATGGCTGGGTGCGCATAAACGGTGGGACAAACGGCCGATGAGGAAACATTAGGCCCTGTCGGGGTCTCAGCTGGGTCCACAAAGGCCTTGCAATAAAAATAAATAAATAAATAGATAAATAAATAATTTTAAAGGCGCCCACTTGTTCTGGCTTGGAATGAGATCCTTTAGGTCCCCTGGTCCACTGTTCCGGATTGTCATCGCCCTCCGGAAAGACGCGGGAATCCTGCTCTACCTGCAGATACCTGGAAGGGGCAGGGGCAGCGCGACAAGGAGTGGCTTCAGTCAACGGGTCCCGTCCCTCTGTGGCCGCGCCAAAACTCCCCGAGTCCGAGCTGAAGGAACTACATTCATCGTTTTGCTCTTCTTGGCCGGAAACCCCGGGTGCCCTGGCCCCCGAGCCCCGGGCTCAGATGGCCCTTGCGGCGCCGGGCGGCAGCCCACCTGCCTTGGGCGGCACGCCGCTCCCCGCGAAGTCCCACTAAGCTCAGGGCTCAGGCTGGGCGATTCGCGGATCCAGAGAAGAGAAACTCAAAACCGGTCCATTAGTAAATGAGTTTTGTGTTGTCAAGGTTCTTTCCCATCCACTCGCTGTTCTGAAAAATAGATCACGTTTCGTTATCTTTAGTGGGGATCTGCAACGCGACACCGGATCCGCGCGTCCGCCCTACTCCCCCACCCTCCTCGCCCCGCTCTGCCTGGCGGAGGGGAGCCGGCCGGCCTCCGCGGCTTAATTTTGAACAATGAGGATTTGTCTGTTCCCTTAATGTATTTATGTATGTAGAGAGGGAGGGAGTTTTCTCCTGGAAGCGGGAGGCGCAGAGGCCTCAGCTTCCTTGGTGCGAAAACACTGGGGTGCAGACGGCCCCCTCCCGCACCTGGACAAACAGAGCCAGCTGCGAGCCCTAGGCCAGGAGTCCTGGCAGCCCGCACAGCTCCTGAAAATGCCATCTCCACATTGTCCGGATGTCCCAGAACAGAGAGATACAGAGGGAAGGGGGGAGAGACTTTTAAACATTCTCTTCCCTTCCATTTGCCCCTTTCCCTCTCTTCTTCCCCAGGTCAGGGGACACACACACACACACACACACACACACACACACACACACACACACACGAAACGTGTGTTTGGAGGTGTTCATGCTTTCTGTATATGTGTTTATCTCATACCCTTCTCCAATTCAAAGAGAACTCAATGGGATTGTGAATAGGCTGTTCATTCTTTGATTTTTTTCTTACCTGTCTTGTCTCTCTCCTTCTCTTCCCCCTTCCCTTCCCTTTTGCCCCCTTCCCTCCCCTTCTCCCTCCTCCTCTTCTCTTGAGATCCCAGTCCCCTCTTTCTCCTGTCAGGGACTGGGCACTGCGAAGTTTCACAGATGAGGTGTGCTGATGCCTGCTGATGTTGCTCCCAGAGGCAGCGCACAGCCAAGATGTCGCGCCCCAGAGTCGTTAGGCTCCATTGGTGAGGACCTTTCACAGTGTGTGGAGGTGCAGGGCAAGAGGGGAGGACAGAAGAAAGTGGGTTGGTGACCCAGAGGGAAAAAAAGGCTGACTTCACCTGCACTCTAGAAGGCTCCAGCCCAGGGTCTTGCTAGCCATCAGGTTTGAGCCAGAAGGCCACACACAACATCAGATGGCAAACACCTTTCTGGAAAGTGGAATGGTGTTACAGAATCAGTTCTCAAGCAGTGAAGACACACACACACTGCCCCCCACCCTTTTTTAATATCGCCTCAGGGCAAGTTCACAAAATGAAACCCTCCCACAGTGCTTATCTTCCATTGAATTTGCAAGCCACTTTTTTCCCCCTTCAACTAATGTACATCCTGAATACCACATCTGTCTAAGCTAAGAAGAATTTCCTTTGGGGAGGTGAAAGCCTGCAGCTCCTCCTGTTCAGAGGAAAGTGCTAGTGATGGTAATGCAGGGTGACACTAAATAAACAGTTAGGGTGGACTGGAAAGATGGAGTTAATTATCCAGTGAGCTGCATTTCGGCCCAGACCATGAGGGGCTGGTTTGTTTTGGCTCATAGTCCGAGGAAGGAGACAAGCCATTTTCTTCTCCACATCTCTTTGGGATCCTGACCACTCAGATCTTGAACAAAACAAAAACCACTACCCAAGTATCACTGCTTTAATTAAAACTTGGTTTATTACTCCTTTGTAGATTCTGAAAAAAAGTGCACTCTATAACCTCATTCATAGCCCAGGAGAGAAGAACAAAATGCACTGCCGGGGGGGGGGGGGGGGG